>PVKA01022545.1:0-36937 GCA_004027165.1 Ctenomys sociabilis | reverse complement strand
GGAGGCAGAAAGCAGGAGGATCACTATGAATGTGGGCTGCATAGTGAGACCCTGTGTCAAAAAAAAAAAAAAAAAAAAAAAAAAAAAAAGGCCCAAGATCCAAAACCAAAAAACAAAAAAAAAAAAAAAAAAAAAAAAAAACTAAAAAAAAAAAAAAAAAAAAAAAAAAAAAAAAAAAAAACTGAAAGGTCCTGAGTTCAATTCCCAGTACCAAAAGAAACAAAAAACAAACAAAAAACCTGATGCTAGAAAAAATGTAAAGGTTAAAAAGTACTATACCTAAGAAATCTCACCCAGAGGCTGAGACAGCAGGATCTTGAATTCAAGGCCAGACTAGGAAATTTAGCAAGACCCTGTCTCAAAAGAAAAAAAAAAAAAAATCTCCTAGCCATGCATGGTGTTGAAGACCTGTAATCCAGCAGTTAGGAGGCTGAAGCAGGAGGGCTGCTGAGTTTGGGACCAACCTGGACTACAAAATGAATTCAAGGCCAGCAAACGTTTGGATGTAAATATATTCATATATGTATGCAAACACAAAAAAAAATGAAAGATTCATCCCAAATTACTGATTATAAATCTAGTGTGGTGGAGCACACCTACAATCCCAGCACTTGGGAGGGTGAGGCAGAAAGCTTGCTGCAAGTTCAAGGCCAGTCTGGGCTGAGCTGAAGACAGTAAGATTCTGTCTCAAAAAAGGGAATGGATGGAGATGTAACTCAGTGTGAAGTCCCCAGTACAGGGAAAAAAAAAAAAAATAAAAAAAAATAAAAAAGCCTGTGGTAGGAATATGATGTTGGTGTTGAAACACAAGCCGGGCCTGCCATCTGGTTCTAGGTACTGCCCTATCCAAAGTAAACAAAGCTGCTCACAGAATGTTAGCTCAAGGGAAAAGGCACATTTCTTACCATTTCTACATAGAAAGAGAGGCCACCAAATATGTAACTTTGTGCATTTATTTACAAAGAGGTTAGAGAAACACACAGAATCTGGCCCCCCTGTGCACCGGGGAGTCACCATCGTCATAATAAATACAGTAATTCTTAAACTGAAAGAAAAAAAAAATTCTAAATCAGAATAGCTGAGGGTCACCTGCTTCCCCCACTCTAAGAAGAGTGGGGTACGAGATGGAAACCATTTTCCTTCCCCTCTTCTGCTTCCCAATTCTCTCTCATTCCAGGGATAGAGGTTAAAGAGTCCTTTCCAGGTATTGCCAACTCCTGCTTGACCCTCAAAACCCCCAAATCCGTGCTCCTTCCCTTCCTAGGGCACTCTGCAGGCACCGCGTGAGTCAGACACAGTCTCTGACCTGGGTTTCAGGGGGCAATATCCTAGGGATCCATGGAGGGGGCACTTTGTGAACGACAGGGCGTCCTATCTGGGCAGGAAAAAGAGGGATGAGAGTACTTGGTGACAAAGTGAAGGGCAACAGACCAAGCTTCTACACTAAAAGGGGGAATTAAGTCGAATCACCCCTTTGCATACATGGACGACCGTGGTACAGATGAGGAAAGTGAGACCCACACAAGGAGAACTTCCTTGCCCAAGAGCTCAGCAGCCAGGGCTTCTCCCCCATTTCGCCCCCATTCAGCCTTTCCGCCCAAGGCCACTTTGGACACGAGCAAGGAGGGTCTTTGGAAGCAGAGAGCATGGTGGTCTTTGGAAGGTGGGTGTGGAAGGGTCAGCCATCTGGAGTGTGGAGGTGCAGAGGCCATGAAGGGAGAGCTCACGAGAACCCCCAAATTCACACTGTAGTCATGACCTTGAGAGAACCCGAACGGAAACGCAAGATCTTTTTCTTCAGCGCGTGGGAAGCCTTGATCTTCACGAAGACTTTGGCTGGGCCTGCGGGACCCCCTCCGCCCGCACCGCCTCCAGAGGCCGCGGTGGCCGCCACGAGCTGTTGCGGCCACACGAGGCCACCACTGCCGTCTGAGTCGCTGGAGGCCGAGCTGAAGGCAGGGGACTCGCCCTCGCTAGCACTGGATTCGCTCTCCCCGTAGCCGCCCCCAACGCCACCCGGAGGCCCGCGGCGCCCGAGCGGCCCCAGGCGCCCGGCGGAGCACTCGGAGTCGCTGCCCGCGCAGCCGTAGAGCAGGCGGCGCGGCGGGGCCGACGGGGACGGCACCGGCACCGGGGCGCGGGGCGCGGGGGCGCGGGACCGTCCGCGGCGGCCTTCGGCGGCGTCGATCTCGGCCGTGGAGCGCCAGCGGCGGCAGGAGCCGGCGGCCTGGGCCGCGAGCGCGGGCGCGGGGCCGCGGCGGGGCCGGGGCGGCCGCGGCTCTTCCCGTTCCGCCGTGGGGTACTTGGGGGGCCCGGGAGGAGCCGCGGCGGCGCGGCCCAGCAGGCTGGTCTCCGACTGCGAGCGCGCGGCCTTGCGCGCCCTGGGCGAGCCCCGGCGGCCCGAGGCCTCGGCCACGCGTCCGCGGCGGCCCGAGGCCCGGGGCCGCTCCCGCGGGGGCGACTGCTCCACGCTGCGGCCGCGGGTCAGCGGCGGCGCTTTACGGCGCGCGGCGCGGCCGGGGAGCCCGCGCGTGGCGGCCTGCGCGGCTGGGATGTACTGCGCCTTCACCAGGCGGCCCTCGGCGGGGCTGTCGGGGGGCGAGGGCGCGGCCGGGGACACCGGGGGCTCGGGCGCCGCCTCCGCCTCCCACGACGAGGCCCAGGCGCGGCCCAGGGCGGCGGGGCTGGCGGCGCGGGCCCCGGCGCGCTCCACCGAGGGCTCCCGCGCGGGCCGCGCGCCTCCGGGGGGCGGGGACGCGTCGGGCGGCCGCTGGCGCACGCTGTTCTGGCGCCGCGGGACCCCGTCCGCGCCCCCGGGACTCGTCCGGGGCTGGCCCGCCCCCCGGCGGCGGCGCCTGCGCAGGAGCGCCGAGATGTAGCCGTCCAGGGGCCGCGCGGCGCCGGCCGCCGCGTCGGGTGACTTGACGGGCGAGCGGCCGCAGGGGCGCGGGCTGCGCAGCGCCACGGCGTGCAGGGGGCTGGGCGTCAGGAAGGGTCCCGCGCGCGCCCGCCGCTCCGCGGAGGAGCAGACGTCCGGGCCCGCGGAGCCCGCCGCCGTCGGGTAGGGCGCGGAGTAGGAGCGCGGCACGGCGGCCCGAGCGCCCACCGGCTCCGGAGTGCTGGGACTGGCGTCTCCTAGGGAGGGATCGAAAAAGGAAGAGGGAGGAGGTGCTCTCAAAGTCCTTTCTCCTCCAGTCTGGGAGGGAGGGACAGGCTGCCTCCCTCCCTACCTCACTTCTGCAGCGGCCTGGCTGCGCGCCCTTCCTTGGATAAAAGTGCAGGATTTGGCCTAGTGGTATGTCTCTAAATCCCAAATTTGACCCATCCTGGGCAGCTCTCCAGCCACACGGCCGACATGCAGGGGACAGTCAAGCTTCAGCCTCTGGACTTTTGCTGTTACCGCTCTTGCCTTCTAGGATGCCCCCCCCCCAAAGTCTGTGCTTAGCCCAATCTCTCTTCAGGAAGCCAATCAGGGGTCACAGTCTCCAAGAGACCCTCCCCGGTATTTTTATTTATTTTGTAGGCAGGGTGTCATTATATAGTTCAGATCAGCCTTGAACTCAAAGCAATCCTCCTGCCTCAGCCTCCCAAGTGCTGGGATTACAGGTGTGTACCACCACCACCACACCGGCTGGTCATACTTTCTACAAGCCCTGTTCCTTTTCCAAATAGGGAAGGCTCCCTGTTCTTTTTCCTTGGTTTATTTCCCATCTAGCATGTATCGGATACCTTATCTTGTTTATTATGTTTATACAACTAGAAGGTCCACTCCATGAGGCCTTTGTTGGGCCCCTCATTCCTAGGAAGGACAGTGTTTCAGAGCAAAGAATAAGGGCTCAGAATGATTAACAGCAGTTGCTGGTGCCTGAGGGCAGAGGCCCACTACATGCTGAAACATCTCTACTTGTTACCCATTTGAACAGATGGACAAACGGAAGCCCAGAAAGGAGAGGGATGCTCAAAAGTCATACGAAGAGGGAAGGTCCCAGCCAGAACTGGAGTCCAGGGCTGACTCAGAAGTGTCCCACCCTTTGTCCTCTTCCTGGCCTCGGCCCCAACCCCATCCACCTTACCTAGGGACTTGGGCCTCTCGCTGGCATAGATGCCCCGGGGCTCAGAAGGACCCAGGCGTCCATAGGAGCCAGATCCAGAGAAGCCACTGTCCCCACAGAAGGTCGAGGGTGGAGAATCTGGGCCTCCCGTGGAACTGGGGTCTTCATAGAAGCCTGGATTCCAGGAGGAAGCCGAGAAACCATCAGGGTTAGGGAGGGGAAGGGAGGACAGGGAGAGATTGGGGGCAGTGGAAACTGGGGTGGGGTGGGACGTCCCAGGAAGCCCCTCTCCTCCCCCATGCTCACCGGAGCTGCGCCCACTCTCCTGGTCCAGGCCCCCCGACTCCAGGCTCAGGTCTCCCAGCTGCTGGCCCAAATCCCAGATGAGCCCGGGCAGGGCCTCCTGGGGACATGTGGGAAGCAGGGTGGTCACAAGGTCCCCAAGACACAGGCCACCTCATTCCCTCTTAGCAAGCTCCATCTCTTTTCCCCTCTCATCAGCTGTCATCCTGCCATGCTCATAGCTCAGTAACCCTTCTTGGATGGTTCCTATTTGAGTCTAACTTTATGTTTTCCTGCTGTTTCTTTAGCAGTCCCAGCGGGTTAGTCTTGGACCAAGGAGATCCGTTAGTCTTGGGTCTGCAGCCTCCTAGTCTTTTTTTCTCTTTTTTTGGCAGAATGGGGGATTGAACTCAGGCCCTTGCACTTGGCAGGGAAGCACTTATTCTACTTATTCAGAAAAGATGAGCCATCTTTTCTGTCCCTGCCTACAAGTCTTTGATCTTCCTTTTTTTGTTTTTGTTTTGAGCCAGGGTCTGGAGATGCAGTTCAGGCTGGCCTTGAACTCTTCTTGAGATCCTCCTACATCAGCTTCCCAGGTACTAGGATTATGGGTATACATGATGCCCAGCTGACCTTCCCTAGGGGCTTCTATCTCCCCTTTGCCCTTTTTTAAAAAAACTTATTTTATTTTATTTTAGGGAAGGATCTATAGGGTATTCAGGGTCTCATTACTAGATCAGACTTGTAGTGATTTGCCTGTTCACAGCCTCCCAAGAGCTGGATTACAGGCACATGCAAGGACGCCCAGTCTCAATTGCCCTCTCAGAGTGCTCCAGGGGCAGGCTGGCATGGCAGGCCCAGGGATCAAACCCACAGATCCAAGCCCCCAGCCCCTGTGCCTGCTTGCAGGTGCTTTAATCCCCTGAGCTACTGGGCTGGCCCCTCTTTGCTCTTTATTACCAGTGGAAAGTCCTTCTGCAAGTCTTCCTCTAGTTCCTCCTGCTACAGGCGGATTCCTTCGCAGGGCTACCTCAGCCAACCCTAACGACTCAGTCCACATTTGGAGCACCACAGTGGTGATCTTCAGCTCTATTTGGCCTGAGGCCCCCAGAGACCACATGTCCCTCCTGCCCTGGCTCCCCTCCCACCAAGATGCACTCCATCAGGTGCCCAGTGCTTCTTATCCCCTATCTCCTAAAAGTAACTGTGGCCTTTTAGGGGACAGAGGCCAATATGGCAGGGACAGAAGCACCCAGACCCCAGGCCTTTGCCTCCAAGATCTAGTAAGGCCGGAGGTAGCAGCCAGCTGGCGGTTGACCCTGAGACAAAAGCGGCTTGTCTGGCCTCAAAGGGGGAGGGAGGCCAGGGAGGGCAGGCACCCAGCTTGCCTATTTAGGGCAGAAAGGCTGGCTGGCTCCCACAGCCTCCTCCCAGCCTCTGACTCCTTGGGGCCCTGCCTCCCCCAAACAGAAGCCCCCATCTGGGCCTGTTTATTTGAAGAAAGTTAACAAATTATCCTGTCTGGGCTCTGTCCTAGGTAGTAGAAAAGCTCACAGAAGCACAGTACTGTTTGAACAGAACCCAAAGTGCAGGTCCGTTGTGTAGCATCAAGGGTAGCTTTAAAAAAAAAAAAAAAAATCACAAGCAAGCCAAGCATAGTGGAGGGTGCCTGTGACCCTAGCACTGGGAGGCTGAGGCAGGAGGGTACTTATGAATTTGAGACCCAGGCCTGGGCTACATAGTGAGATCCTGAGTTAAAAAAAAAATTGCTGGCACCCCAGGGGTGATGGAGTGCCTATGATCCCAGCATTTGGGAGCCTGACACGGGAATAGCAATTTGCAGAGCCTGAGCAACTTAGGGAGACCCTGACTGAAAATTTAAAGATAAGGGCAGAGCAAAGGTGCCTCAGAACAAAGGCCCAGGGTTCAATCCCCAGTTCTTGGAGGAAAAACTATAGGCACCCCATCCCTGTCCCATGTGAATCTGTGCCTTGTCCCCAGGATCCCGTAGTGCTCTTCTGACTGGTCCGGGAACAGGTCTGTGCTCTCCCACCCAGGGAGTAGCTCACCACAAACCCTTACTGGCTCCCACCCAAGCTTCCTGCACACCTTATGGAGCCCCACTCAGAACAACTGCCCTGGCATTCTACCACTGCCTTGCCTTCTCCCACATAGCAGTAACAACTTCTTGACCTGAAGTTATGTCCTTGGGTGTCTCCTATGTATTGTCTCTCTCCCAGGATATCATCCCTGAAAGTGTAGAAATTGCTGTCTGTTTTTGTTCACAGCTGCATCTCCAGGCCTAGCACTGTACCCAGCCTAGAGAGATGCTCGGGTCATAGCTGATGAAAGTGAGCTACTGTACAGCTGTAGTGGGCTACTACACAGCAGGCTACTACCCAGCTGTGAAGATGATAAAGGCAGAGTCAGGCATGGTGGTGCATTCTTGTGATCCCATCACTCAGGAGGCTGAGGCAGGAGAATTGCTCCAAGTTCAAGACCAGCCTAAGCTAGACAGTGATGGGCCGGGGAGATGGCTCAGTGGAATAAGTGCTTCCCTGGCAGGCGAAAGGGCCTGAGTTCAATCCCCGGTTCCACGAAAAAAAAACAAAAAAAACTAAGCTAGACAGTGAGACCCTGTCAGAGAGAGACAGAGAGAGAAAGAGAGAGAGAGAGAGACAGAGAGAGAGAGAGAGATCAAGGCAATGTGCTTCATAGAACCATTGCTGACATCTGATCAACACTGGTGGAAAGAGAAAGCGCAGAATGTGTGGCATACAAGCCAATGAGTCAGAACTATAGTCTTGTGTCACTTAATAATGGGGACACAGAAATGCATCATTAGATGATTTCATCTTTGTGCAGACATCACAAGCCAGACATAGTGGTACATGCTGGGATCCCAGCCCTGGGGGCACTGAGGCAGGAGGACTGCTGTGAGTTTGAGGCCAACCTGTACTACACAGCCAGATCCCATCTCAAAAAAATCAAAGGAGTATACTTAAAGGTAGCTATAGGGTCGCTGGATGATGTAATATTCTAGAACTTCTAGGACTGCCATTTAAGTCCACAGTTGACAGGCATGTGATTGCTAAATGTGGCTGTACCTGGGGGCCTTATTCAAACCCAAACTGTGTCCCAGTCAAGGAGCCTCTGACTGCCGCCTGGAGTTGGGCCCAAGAATTTACATCTGTAACAGGTCTCATGGGATGTGGGACCTGATATAGTCCCACATATATATAGTCCCTGGGGCCTCCTCCAAGAAAGTAGAATGCTCTATGATACTTTCTCTGAACATAACTCTTTCTGCAAGTAGATGCATTGGAAGGGATTGAAAAGAACTTAGTCCAAAGTGCCAAGGGCAGTGGTCCCAAGAGAGAGGCTGAATTTAGGGGGTTCAGGAGGGGGTGGGCAGTTAATGGTACAATCCACTGCTTCAGGAGGCTGGCTTCATGCCAAATTGCCAGGTGAAATTCAGCCATGCCACGTGCCAGCCCTGCGGCCTTGGGTGGATGCCTTGGCCTCTCGGAGCCTCAGTTTACTCATGTGTAACCTGGGTGTGATAGACCTTGTTCCTAAGGTTTGTGTAATGATCAAATCTCTTAAAAGAGCAATTCCTAGCCAAGTGCAGTAGCACAGATCTATGAGGCTAGCTGCTTGGGAGGCTGAGACAGAACTGCAAGTTCAAGCCCTGCCAGGGCAATTTAGTAAGACTCTGTCACGCAATAAAAAGCGCTAAGGGTACAGCTTAGTGATATAGATAGCATTTGCCCAGCATTTGCAAGGCCCTGGGTTCAGTCTCTAAAATCACATTTGCATAGCAGTTCCTTTTAAACAATTAGTAAATGCTATCTTAGGGCCAGCTAGATAGCTCAGTGGTATAAGCACTTGCCTGGCAAGTGCTAGGTCCTGAGTTCTACCCCTGATACAAAAAAAAAAAAAAAAAAAAGCTACCTTACATTACTACATAAAAAGGATAATTAAAAATATTAGAGGCATAAATAAAAATAAGTATAAAACGATGGATTTGCGGGTAAATTGTGCAGGTCTCATTTCAGCTCTTGTGCTACAGGGAAGAGCAGTGACTAAGGGAAAAGATAGCTTAGAGTCCTCTTCCCTAGTATCTAGGTTCCCCCACTCTCCCTAGACTGTACCCCCAGTTTTGTAATCCTGACCTCATTCCTTCCAGTGGTCAAAGGATGAATCTTTAAAAGACCAGAGGTCCTTGGCCCAAATCTTGTTTCCTCTCTCTCTCTCCACAATCACAGCACTTCTCATGAAAAGAATTTTATTTTGTCTGTTTTTTTTTGGCAGAACCGAGGATTGAACTCAGACCCTTGTGCTTGCCAGCGAAGTGCTTATTCTACTGAGCTAACTCCCCAGCACCTTATTTTATCTTTTGCAAGCCCTTCTACAAGCAGGCTGTGGAGCTCAGGCGGGTTGCACAAGCATGCGTTTTGGGCCTGGGTACCTGGAAACCCCTTTGCCTGAACCTCCCCACACATTTGTTCCTCTTCCTACATTTACTAGTCAGTGTCCAATGGCCTATTACTTCTCTTAGGAAATCCTCCTGCAAGTCTAACTTAAATTCTTGCTGGAAGGGACCTTTTTCCTTCCTGGGAACACAAGGGCCCTGAGCACCCAAGATCCAGGCCTCTTACTGCAACACCCCTTGTCTACACCTGGTTTCACTGTCATTCCCATTGGCAAGTCAAGTTTAGCTTGTTCTTGCTTCCAAGGGAGTGTATCTATGGGTTTGGGGTGAGGATGTCTTGTAAGTCCCATAAGGCAGGGACTCAGGGATCAAGGAGTCCCCACCCCCTCTTCAGAAGGACCCAGGAACCCCCAACAACTAGGGGAGTTTATATTTAGCTTTTCTCTGCTCCTCTCTCCCTGTCAGTCTCCCTGCTCACCCCCCCCTTACTACCTCCTCCCCAGGCTTGGACCACCATTGCCTAGTGACTGTAGTGATGGTGGGGGGTGGGCCTCTCTCTACCACCTCTTGCCAGGGTGTGGGTGCTGAGGAATGGGGGAGGGGCATAGGGCAAAACTAGCCGATCCTAGAGCCTCCTCTCTCCGGATAGGGCGGAGTGGGGTAGCAGCGATGAAGGCCCCCCACAATCCGCGCTAACTTCGGGAGGGGGCGGGGCCTCCCACAGCTGTTTCTGCTTGCAAAAAGAATGTGCAGGGTCCCACCGCCGGCCGGGGGAGGGGCTGGGCATCCGCGCCGCCGTCTGGCTGCAGTTCTCTGCCCCACTTCCCATCTGGGGAGGGGGCAGCCGAGGTCAGCAGCAGGGAGAGCCCCCTCCCCCCCAACCTCGGCTCAGGTTTCCCTAAATGGGAAGCTCTGACCACACACAGGCTCCGGACGGTGTGAGGGGAGCCAGGGTCTGTGGGCTGGGGGGAAGGGAGAGAGACTGAGACATGGGGCAAGAAGAGCGCGAGGAAGCAGCGGACCAGGGAGGCAGACAGAGGCTGGACTTGGAGAGGGAAGCTGAATCTGAAAGTCTTGAAGATGCAGCGGCAGGGACAGAGGGAGGGATGCCAGGAAGGCTCTGGGACCCAAGGAACGATGAAGGGAGGGAGAGAGGGCTTCTTGAATTTGGAGACCTCCGGTCATTTCCAAAATTAGACTCCCAGGGAACCCAGAAGTCAGGCTACGATGTGCTCCTAATGTGGATGTTCTTAGATTAGGGAAGGCCGGGACCAGGTAGGAGAGAGAGGAAGTGTCACTAGCCCGTCAAGATGCTGGTGGGATCCTCCGAGACCACAGCTTCCTCTCACAGAGGTCCCTCCCCCAAGAGGCCTAAGATCCCCTCCTCCCACCCCGCCCCCTCCGAGATCTCCAAGCACGCCGGGACTTAGCGAAGATGGAACCCGGCTGCGGGGCCCAGAGGGGCGCAGATTTAGATCGCGACTGTGTGACCTTGGGTGAGTCACTTCCTCTCTCTGAGCCTCAGCTTCTCTCTCTGTAAAATGGGGACTATCAACGTCTATCTCCCAAGCTGCGAGAAGACAGCGCATGCAAAGTACTCAGACCCGAACCTAACACACACTCGGAGCCCAGAGGGTTTTGTTTGGGAAAGCGAGCAGGGGTTGGAACCCATACATCCCAGGGTCCCCCATCATAGGCCATGCAGTCCACTCTGCCCCGATTGGGGGGCGGAGTGACCAGGTCGTGCCAGCTCCCCGGACTCCCGGGCCTGCAGCCCTCCCCCTCCCTACCCACCCGAGACAGACAGACACAGGAAAGGGTAGAGAGACGGACGGACAGACGGTCCCTCACCAGCTGCTCCTCCAGGGCCGCAGCGGCCCGGCGCGCTGCCGCCGCATCCTCGTCCTCGTCGGCGTCCTCCTCGTCCTCGGCCTCGGCGCCCCCCATTCCGGGCTGGGCCAGCCGCAGCGCCTGCTGCACGCGGTACTCCTGCCTCTCCCGGAGCCAATGCAACTCACAGAGCCCGGCCAGGCTACCCTCCAGCCATCCTCGCAGCCGGCCCCGCTCGGGGCTCACCGGGAACGAGAAGGCCCGGATCATGGCTGCGGCCCCCCGCCCCAGCCCGGCCGGGCCCCACGGCCACCCCTCTCCCGTTCCCACCTCCCGCCCCAGCAGCCCGCCTGCCCGCCCGCCCGCTGGCCGGGCTGTCACCGTCTCATCTGCATAGGCGCCCGCCCATTGGGCCGCCCACCCGCGCCTTATCTGCATGGACACGCCCCCAGCAACACAGCAACCGCAGTCTATTGGCCGATTCGCTCCTTTACGAAGGCGCTCGGCTGTGTCCCCGCACCGCCCAACACGACGCATGCTCGCAGTATCCTTCCTACTCGCTCCGCTTTAGAGTCTCCTAGCCACGCTCCACCCCGTGCGCAGGCTTTTGGGCCTTAGTAACGCCCCCTGCGCGTCACAATGAAAGAAGTCGGCTTTTGCTCCATTTCTATTGGTCCATACCTTCCAGTTCTGCAGCTGGTTCCGCCTCTGCAGGCAAACTCTGGCTACCATTGGACTGCGAGCGAGAGGGGACGGGTGGTCTATAAATAGAGAATGGATCCACGTGACAGTTTGGCAGCTGCTCCCACCTCCCTCCCCAGCCTTCAGCTTTTGAGGCTGCGCGGGGGGAGCGCCGGATTAGAGGGTCGAACCCTGATCAACCCTCCTCTTCCAGGAAGCCTTCCCAGAGCTTCAGCTATAAAACGAGACACATATCTTTCGGATAAAACTATGCTTCTAAGTAAGCCCAGCTGTACCGGCGTGGGACTCGCTTAAAAGGACCCTCGCCACTGTTTTAATGTTCTGCAGTTGCTATCTTGAAATTCCTATGTTTTGAGCAAGAGAACCCCACATTTTCATTTTGCATTGGGCGTGCACATTAGGTAGGCAGTCTTGCTTCTGAAGATCTTAAATCGGTTGCTTCTCACATGCTGGAATTAGAAGACACGGACTGGAAGATTCTACGATCTGACCAGAACAGAATTTAAGCTGCTTTTGTGTCCCAGGTACTGTGAGGCTGTATGCTCCGCCAGTCTGCGGCTCCAGGGCGCTTTGTCCTGAGTTCTAAGAGGCTTTGTTCTCGGCCTTCTGAGATGCTCTGTGCCCGCGTTGTTTGGTCTTCGGTGTCCGAGCCCAGAGAATGGTTTCCATGCTCCCTCCGCCGATAGGGCCAGCGCTCCCTCAGGTGGCCAGCTTGTGTCACTACGTGCAGCTTCCCTACAACCTTCAGGACGGATCTACATTCATTGCCTTAAGATTCCAACAGCTGAGAGTAGACGATAGGTTCCGCAGAGCTGGAAGCAAGATTTTCTTAGCGGTCGGTGTCTGGTTGAAGTCAGAATTCTTTTTCACGTTTGTGCAAGACCACTTGAATTAATTACTGAGTAGAACGTTCAGTGTGGAGCTGTTTCAGGATGCGCTCCAAGAACAAGAGAACAAGGGACGGCAACCAAGAGCTGAAGCCAGAAAACGGCCAGATAAATCCAAGGAGGTGAAGAGACACCTTGATTGGTGGAGTCAAGAGAGCTTAGCAATTTGCATTGATGATGGTGATGATGGGCCCATGGGGTGGGGTGGTGAAAGAGTTTTGAGCTGTAAAGATGGAGCCATTGCTTCCAACCAATGCACAGACTCCTGCCCTGGAAGCCACATGCCCAGGTCCCCAGCTGATTGAGAAGGACTGGCACAATGTGTCCCCTGAAGATGCAGGTGGCAAGGCAATGCTTTCATTTTGGTTTGATTTTTGATGCTGGAATTGAACCCAGAACCTCCTGTATGCTAAGCAAGTGCCACTGAGCCTTATTCCTTGGCCATGTGATTTTTTTTTTTTTTTTTTTTTTTTTTTTTTTTTTTTTTTTTTTTTTTTTTTTTTTTTTTTTTTTTTTTTTTTTTTTTTTTTTTTTTTTTTTTTTAAGTGCTGGAGAGGATCCCAGGGCCTCACACATGCTGGGCAGCCACGCTAGAGTTCTGCTATGCCTCCAGCCTCCTTGATTTCTTGGGTAGCCTGGATAGCAGCGCCCTAGATACAAACATCACCCAAACAAGGCTGAAGGTCTACTTAAATGTGCTTAATTCAAAGCATCTCTAGATCTTAAAAAAAAAAAAAAAAAAAAAAAAAGCATCTCTAGATCTTATCTCAGTAGGTAAAACACTAACTTCCAACTGACTTTTGCCATGTCAGAGACCTTACTATCATTTTAAGCTCTTCTAGTAGAGTGCAAGATGTGGGAAGGAGTCAATGAGGAAATAAGGGAAGATGAGAAGACTGAGAGGAGGTAAGGGCAATGTATCCACCAGCTAGGGAACTGCCCTGTGAAAGGGTTTTTTTGAGACAAGGTCTTAACCCAGGCTGGCCTTGACCTCACTATGTAGCCCAGGCTGGCACTGAACATTTTGGCACTGCTCCTGCCTCAGCTTCCCACATGCTGGGATTATAGGGATGTACCACCACGTCTAGATTTCTGTATTAAATCATATAGCCGGGCATGGTGGTGCATGCCTGTAATCCGAGCACTTGGGAGGTTGAGGCAGGAGGATTGTTGTGAGTTCGAGACCAGCCTGAGCTACAAAAGTGAGCTTAAGGCCAGCCTGAACTGCATAGTGAGACCCTGACTCAAAAAGAAAAAGAAATTATATAATAATATATGGGGCCGGGGAGATGGCTCAGTGGAATAAGCAGTTCCCTAGCAAGCTCAAGGGCCTGAGTTTGATCCCTGGTTCTGAAAAAAAAAAAAAAATATATATATATATATAATAAAACTCAAAAATTATGAAGACCTCAGGCATTTAAAATATTTTTAAAATTATTTTGTTTTTGTTTTTGATACAAAATCTCACTATGCAGCTCAGACTCCTGATCCTCCTGTCTCAGCCTCCCCAGTGTTGGGATTATAGGCATGCACCACCACACCCAGTTTTGGGGCAGGCACAGTGCACCTGGAATGGGATTGAACTCAGGACCTTGTGCTTGTCAGGCAGGTGCTTAGACCTGGAGCTATTTCCCCAGCCCCTGCCCCCCACTTTTTTTTGCAACAAAACTACTAATCACTCCCTATGTAGTAGTTTTGAACTCACTGTTTAGCCCTAGCTGACCTTAACCTCATGGCAATCCTCCTGCCTCAGTCTCTCAAGTACTAGGATTAATTCCAATATTCTGGAAACCTAGGCAAAAAGATCCTCCCAAATTCAGGCCAGTTCTGAACCACATAGTGAGATACTATTTGAAAAAATTGAGCTCTTCCTGGGCAACTTAGCAAGAAGACTATAGCTCAAAGAAAGAAACTTCATGGGTCCAGGGAGATAGCTCAGTAGAATAAGCAGTTGCCTGGCAAGCACAGGGTCCTGAGTTCAATCCCTGGTTCTTCAAAGAAAGAAAAGAAACCTTATGGGGTCAGCAAGATCTAAAGCACCTGTTTTAGGCAAGCTTAGGCAAGCGCAGGGACTGAGGTCTGATCCCCATATGCCCCAAGAGCCCCATCCACAGGGTGGGCAGAGCTGGCCACTAAAAAAAAAAAAAATGCTAGGGATGTAGCTCACTGGGTAGAGTGCTTGCCTAGCATATGTGAGGCTCTGAGCTCAATCCCAGAACCACAAAATAAACACACAAACCAAAATGCCAGAAGCCTGAAGTCAATGTGCTGGCAGAGCCAGCTCCCCCCAAAACTTGCTGGGCAATCCCTCCTGCCTTTTCCTACTTCCTACTGGTTGGCTAGCAGTCTTCCTGTTTCTTTGTCATGGCTCCAGTCTGGCTTTGTCATCATGCAGCCTTCTCCTTGTGTTGTCTCCCCATAATCACCTTACAAGGGACCCCAAAAGTGTTGAATTAGGGGATCCCTCCAGGATGACCTCATCCCAAGGAATCATCTCTGAAACAACCATGTTGCCAAGTAAGGTCACATCCTGAGGTCCAGGAATTAAGATTTCAATGTATTTTTTTTTTTAATTTTAATGTATCTTTTGGGAAGAAAAAAAAAAAAAAAAGAGCCAAGGAAATAGCTCAATGGCATAAGTGCCTGCCTGGCAAGTGTTAAGTCTTGGGTTCTATTCCCAGTACAATATATATATATATATATATATATATATATATATATATATATAAATAATTTTTTTTTTTTTACCTTCAAGGTCAAATTCATGAGCCAGGCGTGACAGCACACCTGTAATCCCAACACCTGGGAGGCTGAGCCAGGAAGATTCTAAGTTTAAACACGACCTTGGCAACTTAGTGAGACTTTGTCGCAAAATAAAAGAGACAGTGGAGGGCTGGTCCCTTACTGGACTAAAGCACCCATTTAGGCAGAGCTCAGCAGCTGGGGATGCTGTGCCAGCCCTGCGCCCACGGCACAATGAGATGGCAATTGATACTGGACATGATGTGCACACCTGTAATCCCAGCGCTTGGGAGGCTGAAAACAGGAGAATCACTACAAGTCCGATCTCCATAGTGAAACCCTGTATTAAATACAAAAACAAACAAACAAACAAAACCTAGTGAGAAGCCTCTAGGTTCAATTTCCATCTTCACAAAAGGGAAAACATCGTTTTTGTGGTATCTAATGGCCAATAGGATGTGGGATTTTCTTGTCTAATAAATTGTAGGATCCTAACTTTGCACTGCATGGTTGTGACTTTATCTTCCTATGGCACCCTCATTATACTGGACACCCCAGAATTCTGTAAGGGAGGCATTCTTGATAGTTAACATTGGGGGGTGCCGAGGAGATGGCTCAGTGGAATTGGCACTTCCCTGGCAAGTGCAAGGACCTGAGTTCAATCCCCAGTTCAGCCAAAACAAACAAAAAACCCATTAGGGGGTGTTTTTTGACCAGACATTGTGGCCCTTGCCTGTGACCTCTGTCTGACCCCTAAGAAGCTGAAGCAGGAGGGCTGTCATGAGTTTGAGACCAGTCTGGGCTCTATAGTGAGTTCAGGGCCAGGCTAAACTACAGATTATGATCTAGTCTAATTTTTGTTGCCAGATGAAATGGTGCGTATCTGCCTGTAATCCCAGCACTTGGGAGGCTGAAGTAATTGGACTGATGTGAGTTCTAGGCTAGTCTTGGCTACATCGTGAGTTCAAGGTCAGCCTCAACTACTGCTGAGACCCTATTTCAAAAAAAAAAAACCAACCTTATGTATTTGGTACAGGGCCTCACTGCACAGTTTGCACTCATAGTGATCCTCCTGTTTTCAGCCTCCCCAGGGCTGGGATTACAAGCAAACACCACCACGCCCAGTCTCTGTAGCCCATTTAGCGGGCCTGGGTGCAGGGCCAGTGCAGCAATGGGGATCAGACCCAACTCACTGCACTTGCCTAAGCAAAAGCTTAGTCCTCTGAGCTATCTCGCTGGCCTTTTTTTTTTTTAAACCATGTATTTAATACCTGGTTTCAGGATCTTGAAACTAGTGGCCAACATAGGAGTATTGTGTCAAGGATCCACCCTAAGCAGCTTCACACATTTTCTTGCTAGCATCTGTCACGAGATAAAGAATCATCAGTGTTGTCCACTCCTGGACCTTAGACCAACCCACTTTAGAGGGACAGGCTTTGATCTGAGACCTTTTTTTTTTTTTTTTGATCTGAGACCTTCTCCAGCAGGATTAGCTCTCACTGGCACAGTGAGGCCTCCAGCCCACTGGGATGTCTTCATTCACTGCTGAGGCATGGGGAACTTTTTCAATTCAAAGAGCTGCAGCTCCAGAACCCATCAGCAGGGGGACAAATCTGCCGTGAATGGGTGAATGCCTGGGAATTCCAGTCCTAGCTGCAATTGGCTGCTAAATTGTTTTTACAGGGCTCTGGTGAGTCTTTAATTACAGCGCCTATGCGCCTTTGTCTAAGCCCAAGTTAAAGTGAACACGTTCAGATGCTAGCTGAGATCGTTTGCTCTTGGTGGATACCAGAGTGGAAGATGCAACACTGGTTCTGTCCCCGCCATTTCCTCTGCCCATAGCCTCCCGGCAGAAATGAAGCTTGAGAGCAGGCCTGGTGGCACATGCGTGTAAACCCAGCACTAGGGAGGTTGAAGCAGGAGGACCATTGTGAGCTCAAGACCAGCCTGGGCTACAAAGTGAGCTCAAGGCCAGCCTGAGCTGCATAGCCAGATCTGTCTCACAAAGACAAAAAAGCCGGGGAGATGGCTCAGTGGAATAAGTGCTTCCTGGCAAGTGCAAAGGCCTGAATTCAATCCCCAGTTCTGCCCAAAAGCCCTCACAAAACTTAGAAGCCCAGGAAACACTCCCCTCTACCCCCTGCCCCAGGCTGACGATCTCAGCCCTGTCCAAAGATGAGTCTGACAACCAGCAGCGAGCGCCCCGGGGCTGGACCTGGGCCCTCTTGGTCACTACCGTGTCCTCAGCAGCACCCAGCACAGCATGGCACCTGATAGATGAGCACATTCAGGGTGTAGAGAAGCTCTCACAGCAGTATGAGGAAATACTGGGCTGGGGTATATTCAGGGGTAGCGTCTGGATTCCATCCCCATCATCACAAAAATAACAACGTATCACGTTTCAACTATGGGTCAGAAATGCACTAAATGAATTATCAATAATCATGATTAGTCCTAACAGAAAAAATAATCAGAAGCTGGGTGGTACAGTGGTATATGCCTGTAATCAGTTACTTGGGAGGCTGAGGCAGAAGGATTCCAAGTTCAAGATCTGCCTTGGGGCTGGCGAGATAGCTCAGCAGTATAAAGTGTCCACTTAGCACAGGGACCAACACCACACGCCGCCAGCCCTGGCCCCAGGGTGGGCTGAGCCAGCCAAAAAAAAAAAAAACTGCCTGGACAACCCTGAAGATCCTGTTTCAAATTTTTAAGGGGTGGGGTGCCTGGAGATACTATGCAGAGGCCCTGGTTCAATTCCAGGACAGGGAAAAAAGAAAAAAATCAGTAAAAACCATACTTTGAATTTCACTTTTTACCCATGCTAGTGCTGCTAGGCCCAAGACACTGGTGCCCAGCAGCGTGAGGACCATGCTCAACCAACCACACGATAACCAGGGGAAACGACCAACTCTACAGGGTACATGTCCCCAGAGCCCGGCAGTGCTCGGCACATGAGGTGGGTTTAAGCATTCCAGACTTCGATGCATTTACCTGGACATCATACGTAGGAGGAACCTCTGAACGCACTTTCTCCCAAGCCCTCCAGCCCGCAGTCAGACGTCTCCCGCCCTCCACTTGCTTCTTGCTCCCTCCCCAGCAGTCATTCCCCTCTGCTCCAGGCTCTACTGCCTCCCACAGCCCCGCCCCCAGTGCCCTCCCAGTCCTGTCCTCTCTCAGTGGATAACCACCTCCCAGCAAGTCCCAGCTCAGTAACAGCTACACCTGCCACAGGATATGACATGGTCCAGTCCATTTTAATTGTTGAGAAGACAGGCGGGGGCCTAGGGGGTTATGACTCCCAACTTCAGACCCCAGAACAGTTCATTGCTAGGATTTGTGGAGGCCAGTGGGTTCAGAGGACGCTGATGCGCTCAGCCAGGCCCTGCATCTCGTGGTCCTGTGGCAAATGGACCCCAGCAAGCTCCCCGTGGGTGGGCAATGGATGCTCTGCCAGAAACTGCTCCCAGCGTGCGTCGTCACTCTCGTGCGTGATGTACCGCTCGTCCATCTTCCCTTCCAGCTCACGGAGGTCCAGCCAAGTCTGGTACTCCTGGGCCGGGAGAATTGCAGTTAGCTGGGGGGCTGCAGAGGACAGACACTAGGGGCCAGAGAAGCATGGATCTGTCCTGTTCTGCTCTGCCAGGGACCAAGGAAGAAGCCACACCCTTTGTAATCTGTCCAGCCAGTAAGAGGACTAGTCCCACCCCCTTCCACATACCACCCAGTGGGAGGCTCAGCTTCGTTCCCCATCCAAGAAACATCCTGTGTTTGTTTTTTTCTTTTAATTTTAGGGTAGAAGGGTCTACAGAGTGTTCCAGGTCTCACTACTAAATCGGACTCATAGTGATCCACCTGTTTACAGCCCCTGAAGAACTGGGATTACAGGCTTGTGCCGCCACACTCAAGTAGCCAGGCTCAACTGCCAACTCAGCGTGCTGCAGGTGCTTTAATCTGCTGGGCTATTTGGCAGGTCCAGAACATCCTAATTGATTGCTCAGAGATCTAACTCTCCTCTTTTCCTCCTGCCCAGCCAATGTGTTAGCCCCACCCCATCACCTGTAACCAGGGGTGGCTCAGAGACTTGTCCACACTATAGCGCTTGCGCATCTTGACTTGCAGGAGGTTATTGATGAGGTCGATGGCTGCAAAGGACAGAAGAGAGGCAGTTCAAATCCTTCTAGGTGAGTGGCTCTCTCTCTTCCAGCAGGCCACTGCAGCCCACTGCTGGCCCTCAAGGCCGGTCTCTGCACTAGCCGAGGAGATGTGGTTGGTCTGTACTGTGCCATATGCCTGCCTGCCGATTTTCTCACAAAATTACGAATTTATTTTCATGTAATCACACTGGTTTCTAGTCTCTTCACAGATTCTCTATTTCAGGGTCCCCACTCCTATACTTTATTTATTATTATTTTTGTTTTTGGGGCCAAGATTGAAGGGCGGTCCCTGCACTTGCCTAAGCAGTCGTTTTAAGACCATTGAGCTATCTCGTCCATCCCCCCATTCCTGTATTACCTTCACAACTCCCCATCCTGTACTGGTGACTAAATGCAGGGCCTTTTCACTGGGCCATGTCCTCCTGGCTTTTTCTTCCTTTTTTTTTTTCTTTCTTTTTTTTTTTTGAGACAAGGTCAGGCTGGCAGTTCAGGCTGGCCTTGAGCTCATGTTGCAGGCCAGGTTGGTCTCAAACTTACAAGACCTTTCTGCCTCAGTCATCCAAGTATTGGGATGTGTGACCATGTCCGGCTCCTTTTCTTTGCTCTCCTTTTTTTCTCTCTCTCTCAGCACTAAGTGTCTAAGTTACCCAGGTTAGGCTTGAATTTGCAGTCCTCTGGTCTTAGCCTCTCAGAGTTCTCAGATTACAACCACACCTAGCTCACTTTGCAGTTTTGGTTCACACACAGGCACATATAAGCATATAGGTACACCTGTACTATCCTTCATTTGATATTTATAAGCCAAGTCATTTGTATCCAAGATTTACTGTTAAGTGCACAAATTGAAGATCAGCAAGCAGTGTGCTGCAAAAGGGGGAAATAAAAGAACACACAGATAAGCTGGGCGTGGTGGCGCAGGCCTGTAATCCCAGCACTCGGGAGGCAGAGGCAGGAGGATTGTTGGTGAGTTCGAGACCAGCCTGAGCTACAAAGTGAGCTTAGGCCAGCCTGAACTGCAGTGAGACCCTGTCTCAAAAAAAAAAAAAAAAAAAAAAAAAAAAAAAAGAACACACAGAACATATTCTATAGATTATATAGAATATATTATATATAAGTATATGTCATATGTATTACACATGAAACAGAATTGTAGGATGAATTCCTAAATACTTGTAATCTGAAGGCAGCTGTGCACGGGGACCTGTAGGTATAGAGGGTGACTGTTTAGAGCTTGTGCACATGGCCACCCTGCCTCGGCCAACCCTCAGGTGCCACATACCCAGCCATAAATGCTCAAATGCACTTCTACGGAGCAAATTCCAATAGGTAGCCCTGAAGATACCAAACAATGTTCCAGGACTCTGGCTGAACACACTCTCCTCCCTTAGCACTAACCCCCATCCCCACCTGCCCCACAAGGCCACACCCCACTAGGCCCTTTCCCGCCCATTGCACAGACTGTTCCTTAAACTCCTCCTCAAATGATCTTCTGGGCCTTGGACATCCTCCACCACTGGCAAGTGGTGGCCCTGTGAGGATCTGTCTGTTCTCTGGGTCACCCCAGAACGCTGGTTTCTTCAGAGCCAGTCCCTGAGTCCTACTCTAGCCGCTGAACTCCCACCCAGCTCCATATGCCTGAACACCTCTGTGCCACAACCTGGTCCAAACCTGAACCTCCAACCCCACCCTACCCCTCCCATGACCACGCCCACCAGCAGGCCCCACCCCTAGCAGCTGACCTCCAGCAGAGATGTGGCTCCAGGGGCTGGCCGGGTACATGAAGGCTGCATTCTGGATCTGGTCGCTGATGTCCTCGTCCTCATTGAATGGAAATGTGCCGCTGAGGCTGACGTACATGATCACACCCACTGACCACATATCTAGTGAGCGGTTGTATCCCTGGTTGAGCAGCACCTCGGGTGCCAGGTAGGCAGGGGTGCCCACCACAGAGCGCCGGAATGACTTCTCACCAATGATGCGTGCAAAACCAAAGTCACACAGCTTCACCTGTCCGGGATGGAAGCAGAGGGTCTGAGGGGTGAGGGAGCCATGCACGCCCTCGTGTCCACACCCACCCCCAATTCCAAAGAAAATCGAATGGTGGGTCCATTGAAGCTCCTCGGCTCACTAGCTGAGTGGTCCAGTCATGAGAATTTTCCACTCTGTGCCTCAGTTTCCTCATCTACCAGCAGGAACCTAACAGCACATGTGTCAAAGATCTGTCATTTCAGGAGGCTGAGGTAGGAGGGTGGCCCAGAGTTCAAGTCTGAGGCCAACTCAGGCTACATAGCGAGTTCAAGGCCAAAAACTACAAATCAAGACTCTTGTCTCAAATGAAAAGCCATGATCATAAAGACTACAAATGAACCCATATCCAGTTTGTAAGGGATGCTTGATAGAAGTCCCTTGTTGCTGTTCCTCAGCCGCCTCTTGCCTTCTGAGGCCCTGTAGACCATGCAGGTCTTAACTGTCTCCACCTTAGAGGCTGCTTGGAAAGTGGAAATTGGTGTAGGTCTCTGGAGAGGGACCTAGCTCCCCCGTGCCTTGGTTTTTCATCTGAACTGTCCAGTACAGTGGTCACTGGCCACAGATGGTAGCAAGCACTTGAAAGATGCCAAATGGGGCTGCAGAATTGATTTTTTTTCTTTTGGTGGAACTGGGGATTGAACTCAGGCCTTGCACTTGTCAGGGAAGCGCTTATTCCACTGAGCCATCTCCCTGGCCCCCTCTTGCAGAACTGATTTTGTATTTAATTTTAATCCGGTTATCAATTCAGTTATTGGAAAATTTTAAAATCTGAGTGAGTAATTGGGATGGAAGAACACATTTTTCTAGTCTTACAAAGCTTAAGTTTAAACCAAGTATTCCTGTATTATTTTTTCTTGAAGGGCTAGAGATCAAACTCAGGGCCTTGCATATAAGCAAGTTCTCTACCCAAGGTACAACACTAGCTCTTAAATAAGTATATTTCCAGGCTGACGAGACAGCTCAGCAGACTGCTTTGGCAAGCACAGGGACTAGGGTTTGAAACCTGGTTTCCCAGCGCAGCCCTGCCTCTGGGGCCAGCTGAGCTGCAACCGAGTCCAGGCATGATGGCGGTCGCCTGTAATCCTGGCACTGGGGAGGCTGAGAACAGCAGAGTCACTACGGGCCCAGCTGCATAGTGAGACCCTATGCCAAATACATAAAATGAAGGGGAAAAAAAGTCAAGTGTATTTCCAAACAAAACTTATCACTGTGTTGGGGAAATAGCTTAGTAGCATAAGCACCTGCCTGGCAAGTGCAAGGTCCTGAGTTCAATCCCTGGTACCAAAAATAAATAAAAAATGACAAGATTTATCATTATAATGGAGGTTTTCTGTAAGTGTAAAATGCATACCAGATTTGGAGGACTTAATACAAATGTCAAATATTTCATTTAGATTTCACATTGGTTACCTGTTTAAAAATGCGCTGGAGTAAACTACACTGTCAAAGTTAATTTCACTTGTTTCATTTTACCATTCATAATATAACTACTTATAACGCCCAATGATCTCTTCAGCCTGTGCTACATTTCTGCCATAGCTTACTGCTCTAGTCAGGGTGCTCAAGCTTGGCACTACTGACATTTAGGGCAGATGACCCACCTTGGGGGAAGTCTGGGCACTGTGGAATGTTAGCCAGCCGCAACCTTCCTCTGCCACAGTTATGATAACTAAATGGCCTCCAGTAGTGGCAAAAGTCCTTTGGGGTAGAAATCCGCTTTTTCTTTTTTTAGCTCAGAAATCCTCTTTACCTAAAAAATCACTGCTACAAATAGATGATCCTTGGTCACAGAAATAATTTGCAAAACAGATAACAGAGCAAAAACTTCATAAGGATGTGGATAAAATGAAAACCTGTAAGTAACTGACCCTAAAATACTAGGTACTCAATACATTACAGCTGTTCTAACCATCACCCTCCCTATCATACTCTGTATGGGGCTCTCATGTTCAAGCCAGAGACCTGCCAAACCTGTAATCCCAGCACTTGGGAGGCTGAGGCTGGAGGACTGATTCAAGTTTCAGGTCAGCCTGACTACAAAGTGATTCAAGGCCAGCCTGAACTGCATAGTAAAACACTATCTCATAAAAGAAAAAAGCCATTTCCTCATTAGGGCCACAGTTGTTCCCCAATACTATTTCCCTGTTTCTTCATAAAAATGCTGAGGGCCAGGGAGATAGTTCAGTGGTATAAGCACCTGCCTGGCAAGTGCATGGCTATGAGTTCAATCTCTACTATTTCTAAGAAAAAAAAAAAATAAACGGAGATGGCTTCGTGGAATAAGCACTTCCCTGGCAAGTGCAAGGGCATGAGTTCAATCCCTGGTTCTTTTTTTTTTTTTTTTTTTGGTGGAACTAGGGATTGAACTCAGGCCCTTGCAGTTGCTAGTAATGCGCTTATTCCACTGAGCCATCTCCCTGGCCCCCAATCCCTGGTTCTGCAAAGAAAAAAAAAAACACTGAGCTAGCTATGGAGTCCGGGCATGGTGGTACAAGCCTGTAATCCCTGCGCTGGGGGGAGGGGGCGAGGGGCTGAAAACACTAAGATCAAGAGTCTGAGCTGCATAGTAAGACCCTGTACCAAATACATAAAATGAAAAAAAAAAAAGTTGAATTTAAAGGGCCACATGACCACTCACAAAACTACATTTCCCAGTCTCCTTAGCAGTCAGTCAAGATCAAGTGCTGGCCAATAGGATGTAAGAGATTCTAATCCCATAGAAAACAGCTGAGTCAGAAACAGCTGAGTCTTATTTCTTTCAACTTGTGGTCCTCCTCTCTCCCAGCTAAAAAGACACCGCTGGGCCATGGAGGCCACACCATCACAAAAAAGCCAAAATACAACAGCAGGAAGATTGGACCCCAAAACCACGAAATTGCTTTTCCAGACTCAGCGCTTAAACCAGTTTCCACAGGAGTGAAAAACAATCCTCTCCTATTTAACCCACTATCAGGGCCGGTGACATTGCTCATCTGGGCCCAGGGTTCGATACCCAGTCCTGCATGCCATGCCAGTCCTGTCCCCAGGGTGTGCTGAGCTGATGAAAGTCTGGAAGTGATGACGCAGGCCTGTAATTCCAGCGCTTGGGAGGCTGAAAACAGGAGGATCACTACGAGTCCCATCTGTGTAGTGACACTCTGTACTAAATACACGAATTAAAAAAATTTTTAAAAAAGAAAAGAAAATTGAAATTATTTAAGCCATTATACCATCTGGAGTCAGCGGCGACATGTGTATCTTGATCATTACACTTCCTGCCCACCACCATTGTTGGCTGTACTTCCCTTTATCGGGGCAAGTGTTTTGTTTTGTTCTTTTTGTGTGTTTGTTTTAGCAGAACCCGGGGTTGAACTCAGGCCCTTGCGCTTGCCAGGGAAGCTCTTATTCTACTGAGCCATCTCTCTGGCCCTGGGAGCAGGTGTTAACTGACCTGAGGAAATGGGTCTGCAGAAGCCAGCAACACATTTTCCGGTTTCAAGTCACAGTGGACGATGTTCTTGAAGTGAAGGTGTCTCAAAGCAACCAAGATCTGATGAGAAGAGGAGGGGCCAAGTTCAAAAGGGATCTCACCTAGGCTACCTTCAGGAACAGCCCTCCACACCCTACCCCACCCCTGTCTCAGCACTCTAAAGATCCCCAGGCTCAGGGATGGGTCTGGGGATCCCACAGAATTTCAGAACCATGCACAACCCAAGAGTGAGGAGTCCAGGGGAAAGGCTGGGCCAGAGCGAGGGGCCGGGAGCACCTGCATGCAGGACCCTACTGAAGTGCTATGAAAATTGACTGGGGGCCTTTCAAGAAGGTTCTATGTGTGACTCCACTTCTTTAAATTTTTTTTTTCTTCCTAAACAGTAACTCTACTACAGCTGAGAGTGGTGGTGCACACCTATAATCTCAACATGTTGGCAGACTGAGGCAGGAGGATCTCAAATTCAAGGCAAACCTGGGGCAACTTACTGACTTAGCAAGAACTTGTCTCAGAAAATAGGAGATGGGGTTGGGATATAGTTGTGTGAAGGACCTCAGTTCACTCCCTAGCACCACACACACACACACACACACACACACACACACACACACACATCCTAATACTACTCCTTGATTCTGTGTAACCCACACAAAAACTAAATACCATAGAAGCCCAGTCATGTAAATATGCAATTGTAAGCTATATCTCAGGATTAAAATTTTCATTTATTTAGTTTTCACTACTCTGCTTTCTAAGAATGAAACACGACTTGAAAGCCATTGCTGCAGTCCTTATTTTCCAGACCTATTTTTCATTTGAGATTGGGGTGGGAAGAGGCACGTGTATGTGCCATCTCCAGATTTTTAGGCAGCTGATTTATTTTTTTTCCTAATTAAGGCAGTGAACAAAGGGTAGACTGAAAGCGATTCAGAGCCAGGCTAAAATCTCGGCCAGGCAGCTTCCCAACCGTGACGTAGAGACTGGTGCCTCCTGAAGCTCAGTGTGTTCTTCTATGAAACGGCGTGACGACACCTACCTCAAAAGGTGATGAGGCCTGAGTGAGGTCAGGAAGCAGAGAGCTTAGTGCAGGAATGAGCAGGCAAAGACCACAGGGCAGAAATCTGCAGAAAGAGACAGTGAGAGGAAGCAAAAAGAGGCGAAGAAATGAAAAACCAGAAAGAGAAGCTCGCTTGGCTGCTGAAAGTGTCAGTGGCCTCACCCTGTCTGGGGTGGGTCCCTACTTCAGTGGGCTCCTGTCCCCACCACGTTCAAGCCAACCCAATATGCACAAGGCGCACAGCATGGGACAGTAAGGGCGCTGAGCAACAGAGCACAGCACAAGGCTCCTTGTCACCAACAGAGGAGACGTCCTAGAATAAGGTGGGGCTCAGCCCATTTGGAAGGTTCTTCCAGGACACGAAGCCCAGAAACCAGTTGCATTTAACATCGTAAGAGGTAAAACTCTTTATGACTCTGGGCATGCTGGCTTATGCCTACAACCCCAGGTGTTCAGTGGGCTGAGGCAGGAGGATTACAAATTCATGACCCCCTGGAAACCCAGTGAGACCCTGCCTCAAAACAGAATTTTTTAAGAATCTGGGGATGTATGTCAGTGGTACAGTAGAGCACATATGTATATAGCATGTGCAAAGCTCTGTGTTGAGAACTCAGTACAAAAAAAAGTGAAGCTATATATGTATATTTTCAGCAGCTGGAGAATTCAGTGATATGCTTTTTTTTCTCCCTTGGTGGTGGTACTAGGGATTGAACCAAGACTTTGTGCTAAGCTACATCCCCAGCCCTTTTGTATTTTATTTTGAGACACGGTCTTGTTAAGTCTCTGAGTTGCCTAGGCTGGTGTCTAACCTGAGATCATCCTGCTTCAGCCTCCCTCCATGCTGGGATCACAGGTGTGGTCTGCTGCCTTGAGTCCTACCCAACACCTGCCTGGTGGTGCAGTGACTCACGGTCTGGGCAGGGGGATAGGGGCAGAAGGGCTCACCTGGGTGATGAGGAACTTGGTGAGGCGCTCAGGCAGCCGGCCCTTCTCGCTGGAGAGGATCATCTCCAGCATGTCCCCATGCAGCTTCTCCATCACCACGAAGACCTTCTCGGGTGTCTCGAACATGCATTCCAGGTTCACAATTCCCGGGTGCCGCAGACTCTAGAGGGCAGGGAGGGGTCAGGATCTAGGTCTGCCCTGCACTCAGCCCTGAGGTCAGCCATGGAAGCAGGTGGACCACAGGCAGGAAGGGTGTTTCCCAGGGTGGCAAATGGGACTAAGTGGAGATGCCCGGGCAGCACGTTCTGCCCCACCTTCTGCTGTCCCTGGGATTCTTCCTGTCGTGGATTCTGCACTGGGAAGGCAAGGGTTGCGGGAGGTGAGGGAGCAGGGAGCCTGAGAAGCAGACAGCTGTGTCGGCTGGCAGCCTCGGTTTTTCTTATTTCTGTCTATAGCTCCTCACTCTGGGCTTCCTCCCTTCCCCAGGCCTGTCCCGGTCTGACCCCAATTCTCCTGCCCAGATTCCTCCCCAGCTCCCATTCCGCTATATCCCTCTCTACCCACCCTCCAGATGGCAGTCCCAGAGATATTTCTAAATATCACACCTGATCCTGGCTTTCTCTTGCTCAACCCCTGCCCCCTTGTTTCTTTTATTTTTAAATTTTTAAACTTTTGGTGAGACCAGGGATGCCCCCCAGGGCCTCACACATACTAAGAGGTGCTTTAACACCAAGCTACAGCCTCCGTCCTCAGAGTCCTTCTAAGGCCCCCTAGAACTTCCAGGAAAAGCCCACAGCATCCAGCCCAGCCCTCCCTTGGGCTCTCTGGCACCACCTTCCCCGACCTCGGTGCCTCCTGGGCCTTGGCACTGGCCAGCCCCTACTCAGCCCTTCCCATGAGCAAGCGGATTCCCTCCTCCAGGAAGCCAGCCTGAGATGGCTAAGGCACTGCACCCAAAAGGCGGAAGAGGAAGGAAAGGCCCACGTGAGCAGGAGCAGGAACAGGCTGTGACCCTGGCATCACCTGGAGAATGGCGACTTCGTTGCGCAGCTGACTCTCCTGCTTGGTGGGGAAGCGCAGTTTATCGATGACCTTAACTGCTACGTCCCTGCCAGTCTTTCGGTGCTTTCCTGGGTTACGGAAGTGGGAGGGTGAGTGAACAAGGCCTCGCAATGCTGGCAGAAGAGGTCCCACCAGAGTTGGGCCAAGGTGATGGAAGGGTCACCAATGTGGCTCTGAGGAGTTCCTAATATGTGGGGCTGGATGGAGGAGCTAGGAGTAGAACTGAAAGGAAGGTCAAGAACCGGGCTCTAGCCAGGCACTGGACACAGACTGAGGCAGGAGGCCAGGAGTTCAAAGTCAGCCTGGAATACATAGGGAGACCTATCTCAAAACAAAAACAAAGGCCAGGTGAGGTGGTGAATCCCAGCACCTGCTGAGGAGGACTGCTGTAAGTCTGAGGCCAGCCTGGGCTGCATAGTGAGTTCAAAGCCAGCCTGTACTAGATAATGAGACCATGTTTTAAAAAAACGAAAGAAAAAAAAAAAAAAAAGCAGAGCTCTGGAGAGGTTAAGAGATAACATGAAAAGTTGTATTTTTAACCAAACAGAAGCTGGGAGGGGGCTGGGGAGATAATTCTGAGGTCTAAGCACCTGCCTGGCAAGCACCAGGACTGGGCTTTGGTCCCCAGTACTGCATGTCATAATGGCCCCTAAGACCAGGCGTGGTAGCACATGCTTGCAAACCCATCATTGGGGAGGCTGAGACAGGAGGATCCCTAGGAGTCTGAGCTGCATAGTGAGACCCTGCACCAAACAAATAAATTTTTAAAAAGAAGGAAAAAGCTGGGAGGAACTGGCTGTGGCCAATCAAAGCACAGAAAGTCTACTCTGAACTAAAACCAAGAAGCACACTGGCTTTCTCAATGGGAAGAGCAGCCTGAAACAAACCTGTAGTTATGTCACGTTTAAAAAAAATTTGTGTGTGTGTGTGTTTAGTACAGGGTCCACAGGGTCTCACTACGTAGACTGGATTGATGTGATTCTCCTGTTTGCAGCCTCCCAAGTGCTGGGATTACAGGAGCACACCACCATGCCCGTTCTCAATCACTGTCTCAGTGCACCCCGAGGATGGAATCATGGCCCCTGTGCTCTGTCTAAGCAGGCCAGCCCTTTAAAAAAATTTTTTTCAAGACAAGATATCGCTCTGTGGCTCAGGTTGGCCTTGGACTCACTGTGTAGCACAGGATGCTTTGAACTCTCAGCAGTCCTGCTTCAGCCTCCCTAGTCCTGGGATTACAGGCACCCCACCAGGTTGTAATTTTCTGAGGCAATCACAGGGGAAGGTGAACAGGCAGCCCATCAGAAAGGAACGTAGCACAGGAACCACTCAGCCTAGCCTCTGGCTTGGCAAGCGCCTTCTCACCTCCATAGACCACTCCAAACTGCCCTGAGCCCAGCACCTCATCCGGGAAGATCTGGTAGACTGTGGCGATATCCTGCAGAGTAGGGACAGGTGCAAATAGTGACAAGGGGCCAAGAAGGGGAGGTTGGGGAGGTGTGTGGAATCGGGAAGGGCTCTCACTCACCACATTCTCTTGGATCTGACTGTTAGACACGGAGATGCTCAAGGAAGCTTGTCCTGGGGGAGAGGGAGAGACAGCAGTTCAGGACCTGCTCCACTCGGCCGAGCCCTCCCACCAGTTCCAATCAGGCGACCCAATGAGCAGCTCAATCATGCTGACCTCAGTCTCCTCATCTGGCAGGAGTAAGATGTGCTTGAGAAGCAACACCACAGAGGCACAGTGGCCTCTGGGAGGCTGAGGCAGGAGGATGGCAAGTTGGAGCCCAGCCTGGGAAATTAGTGGGACCCTGTCTCAAAATATATGTTTTTTATTTTTGTTTTTGTTTTTTTTAGCAGTGGCAAAGTTTACTCAAGAAAGTAAAAGTCAAAAAGGTGGGGGAAGCCGGGCGTGGTGGCGCATGCCTGTAATCCCAGCACTCGGGAGGCTGAGGCAGGAGGATTGTTGTGAGTTCGAGACCATCCTGAGCTACAAAGTGAGTTTAAGACCAGCCTGAACTGCATAGTGGGACCCTGTCTCAAAAAGACAAAAAAAAAAAAAAAAAAAAAAAAAGGTGGGGGAGAACTGGCTCTGCAGAGCACGCTTGGGCCAAGTAAACAGAAAAAGAGGGTAAGGGGAAAGAGAAAAGTACATGCTGCATCTGGGAAACTGCGTGAGCTACCATGAGCCAGATTATGGATTTTATGGAAGGGTTTCCCTTTTGTTTTGGAGGGTTTTTTTTTTTTTTTTGCAGACCAGGGATTTAACTCAGGACCTTGTGCTTGCCAGGGAAGCACTTATTCTCCTGAGCCATCTCCCCAGCTCCTGGAGGGTTTGTTTTGAGACAGAGTCTCTCCACATAGTTTACGTTAGCACCTTTTTCAGGCTAGCTTTGAACTTCTGATGGTCCTCCAGTCTCAAGAGTCCCTAGTGCTGGGATTACAGGTGTGTACCCACCACAATGCCCAGCAAAAATACAAATTTAAAAAAGCGCAGAGGATGCAGCTCACTGGGAAGGCCCTGGGTTCCACCCTCAATGCCCCTCCAGCCCTAAAAAAAAAGTGACCTAACAACCACACACTGAGCATTTTACCCTTGTTCTCTGCCAAGAGACCCATACAGATCCCATTTTCTTTTTTTTTTTTTTTTTTTTTTTTTTTTTTGAGACAGGGTCTCACTATGCAGTTCAGGATGGCCTTAAGCTCACTTCTAGCTCAAGCTGGTCTTGAACTCACAACAATCCTCCTGCCTCAGCCTCCCAAGTGCTGGGATTACAAGCATGCGCCACCACGCCCGGCCAGATCCCATTTTCCAGAGAAGAAAACTGAGGCTTAGAGGTAAAGTCCAAAGGGATTCCAGCAACTTACCCTGAACATGAACCCTAGACCTCATGTCTCCCAGGGCCCGACTGTACCCCACTCTACCGTTCCACAGTTGCTGGCCCAGTTCACCACTCCTGGCCTCTCCTCTGCTCTCTGTGCCCCAGCCCCGCCCCTTCCGGTTCACCTTCCCTAGGAACCCGGGACGGTTTTGCCCTGTGCCTCCCCATTCACAGCCCTCTCAGTGCCCTCAGGACACCTGGACTCCTTCAGTGGTCTAAAGACAGAGTCCGGCTCCTTATCCACCTCTGATTTCAGCCTCTATTAAGTTGTGTTTCCCACCACACTGACTCCCTGCTAGGTCTCAACTATAGCAGGCTCTGTTCCAGCCCAGGCCCTGGCCCCTGCATGCGTGTCCCAAGAATGATAAATCCTCATCCTCATTTGGTTTGTGTTACTCCTTGGCCCATGTCCGATTACTCCAGCAAATGTCAGTCCCTGGTCGCTATCTGAATACTTATTTTGAGACAGAGTCTAAATTGGGGCACACCTGTAATCCCAGTATCGGGGAGGCTGTGGCAGGAGGATCAACATGAGTTTGATGTTGACCCAGGCTACCTAGAAAGCTCAAGGCCAGCCTGTACTGCATAGTAAGACCCTGTCTCAAAAACAGTTAAGTTGCCCAGGCTGAGCTCAGACTTTTGATTTTCCTGCCTCAGTTGCCCATGGTGCTGGGTTTATAGCCAAGCACCTTCACACTCAGCACTCCCTTGCTGTTTGTAGGGGACCCACACTGGGTAACAGGCTGCAGAGGTGGGAATCTGATACTCTGATCACTGGTTCTTCTACCTGATGTGCCTTGCCTTCTAGGTCTTAGTACACACACGGCCTCTCCCAGGAAGCCTGCTTGGATACTCAGGTGGGGTCAGACACACCTGGCTCCCTGGCTTCCCTGTCCCAGTCCTGCCCCGTCTGGGAGCTCTGAAGAGGGAGCAGCACGCCCAGGGCTACACATGTCTCAGAGGCCTAACAGAGGCTTAAACCTGGGTTTGCTGAGTCCAGAAGCAGAGCTTCTCTTCCCTTGCTCAGGATCCACCCTCCCAGGGACACGAGGTAGGGACATACTGTGTGGTGCATGGCCTGGAGCGCTGGGTGCATCCTGGAGGATGACGGGCATCAGGGCCTGGCGGATGGCCATCTCCCAACCCCGGGCGGCCTCGGCCCCACTCGGCCCGCCCGGGGCCCCACCAGGCGTCTCGCCCACAAAGTAGATAGCATTGGCAGTGATGATCTCAAAGCAGTGTGGGTTGGTGCCTGGTGGCACAAGGCTGAAGTTCTGAGCCGGCTCCACCGAGAGGATTTCTGATAGTGGAATTTCCTGATGGGACATGAAAGGATTGAAGATGAGGACAGGACTCTGGGCAGGCCCTGAGGCTCTGCTGCTTTTTCATGGGTGGTACAGAAGCCAAGTCAGTGATAGGCCTGGTTTGTAGGAAGTGGTCAGAGGCTGAAGCAGAGCACCGAGGATAAGAAGAGGCCAGAAGCAGAAGTGGAGGAAGCAGCAGGTGCAGAGGCCTTGCCGTCAAAAGCTGTGCTGGGGGCCGGGCGTGGTGGCGCAGGCCTGTAATCCCAGCACTGGGGAGGCTGAGGCAGGAGGATTGTTGTGAGCTCGAGCCCAGCCTGAACTGCATAGTGAGACCCTGTCTCAAAAAGACCAAAAAAAAAAAAAAAAAAAGCTGTGCTGTATCCTCATTGCACAGGATTACCACCTGGCACATAGCAAGTGCTGATAAAATCCCCTTAATAAATGAAATAAGGCCACATAGGACCCTGTGGGCCCCAATAAGAAGCCTAAGCTTTGTCTGTGGGCCACATGGAAGTGCTGAAGTTTTGGTGGGGGGGGCATCCTGGGGCTTTGTGTGACGGCTGCATGGGACAGAAAGAGTGGACACAAGAGACCAGGAAGGCAGCTGGTAGGAGAGAAAGCACAGGGGCCACAGTGAGGGCTGGGGAGGGACAGCACTGAAAGACAAAGGAGGGAACGAGAAAGCCAGGATGGTGGTGCTTGCTTGGAATCCCAGCGCTCTGAGAGGCTAAGGCAGGAAGACCCAACATAGGTAACTTGTCAGCTTTGCAATTTATTTTTTCAGACAGGGACCCTCTATGTAACCTAGAATGACATCGAGCACGAGACTATACTCTTGCTTCAGTCCAGCTGAGTAATAGTGCAAGCCTATAATCCCAGCACTAGAAGGCCAAGACAGGAGGATTACCAAATTAGAGTCCAGCCTGGGCAATTTAGTGAGACCCTGTCTCAAAAAGAAAGAATAATATAAAGAGGAAGTGGCTGAGCCTTAAGCTAGTTGTTTATGTTGATTGTCTCTGATCTCATTGGAGTTTCTATTTTTCTAATATCGGAAATTGAACCCAGAGCCTTCAGCCTGAGCTATTTTCCTAACCCTTTATTTTTATTATTATTATTACTGTTTTTTTTTTTTTTTTTTTTTGCCAGCTCAGTGCACCCTGAAGGTGGGGCTGGCATAGCATGTGGTACAGGGGATCAAACCATGGTCCCCTGTGCCTGCCTAAGCAGGTACTTTAGACAGCTAAGCTATCTCGCTGGCCCCATTTTTATTATTTTGTGACAGGGTTTCACTAAGTGGCTAAATTATGAGACATGCTGGGCTCGATTTTGTGATCCTCTCTGACTCGGGCTCCCAGGGTCCTGGGATGAAAGGCCAGTGCTCCCACACCCAGCATAAGTGAGTGCTATTATTTGAGGAATTTATTTTCCAGCTGAGAGATGAGGCACAGAGAGGCAAAGTCAACTTTGCCAGGCCGCCAAAGCCGCAGGACTGAAGTCAGATGTGCCAGAGGCCCTGTTTCCAGCAGCTGGGTGGTTTAACCCAAAGCGATGGAAGGAGCTGGGGCCCAAAGACCCACCTTGTAGTATCTGTTGGTCGTGTTGTTCTGGAACAGTGTGATGCACTTGCAGTCCAGGCGCCAGTAGTGCCGCTTCCTCTGATGGAGAGACAGGTTTGGGACAGTGAGGGAGACTAGGCGTCCTGGGACGCTGCCTTTGCCCAGGCTCGCTCCCCAGCCAACCTCCATCCCAGCTCTGGTCCTGCCCACTTCCATGGCACTGCTCCTGCCAGGTTCTATCCCCATCTCCATTCGGCCCCACTCCTATAAACTAATCCTGCCCCTCCCAGATCTAGCCCCACCCCGTAGCCCCTCTAATTGAAGGGCAACCTCGGGCCTGGGGCTCCTCTGCCTCTCTACCTGACCTTCTCTGTGCCCCACACCAGTCTCCTGCCCGTGCCCGCATGGACCGGCCCCATCACTGCAAGCCTCTTCTAAGCTTTGAGTTTCCCTCTCAGCCCCACCTGGTCACACTTTATCGCCTCCCAGTCAGTTCTGGTTGATTAATAAAAGCCTCACCCCATTTCTTCTCACTTTAGCCCCCTATCTAACTAAGGCTTTTACTGCCACCTCTTTTTTGGTATTTTTGTTAAGTTAGCTTTTTGAAAGTGGTTCAAGGCTAGACTGGAACTCACTGTGTAGTTCAGGTTAACCTCGAACTCAGTGATCCTGAAGTACTGAGGCACAGCCTCTTAAGTTCTGGCATTACAAGCACGGACCACCACGCCCGACTTTCACCCCTTCTTGGCCTTGGCCTTGCTCTTAGCCAGGCCTCTTCAGCTCACTCCTTGGGAGCAGCCCTCATTCCATGCTTAAAATGTACACCTCTAATTCCAGGCCCTTGGGGCCTGGGAGATGGCTCAGTAGAAAAAGCGCTTCCAGGGTGAGTGCAAGGGCCTGCCCTGATCCGCAAAAAAAAAAAAAAAAAAATTCCAGCCCTGCCTGCAGCTATGCTGACTCCGCCTACTTGTACTATACACCCCGCCCCCGCTTTGGGCCTCACCATTTTAGGCCTCCCACGACCCAAGGGCCACAGCCTGCTCACTCACCAGGGTGTCCTTGTTGCTGTAATGAACCACCCACCCCTCACGCAGCGTGGTGCTGGATTTCCGCGTCGTGTGTCGCACAGACTGCACCACCCTCATCAGGGGAATGTAGCCCAGGGAGCTGCAGAGGGTGAAAGCAGTGATGTACCAACTGCACCAATGAGCATCCTGCCTGGAGCCACAAGGGGCATCTCTGGGTGCAATGCCCAGTACAGGAAAAGTCTGCAATGGCAAGAGGATGGGATTGCCATCTTCCAGATTTCCTAGTGTAGAAAAGCACTCTTTTTTCTTTTCTTTTCTGAGACAGGGTCTTGCTATGCAGTGCAGGCTGGTTTTGAACTCACTGTGTAGCCCAGGCTGGCCTCAAACTTGCAGCAATCTTTCTGCCTCAGCCTCCCCGGTGCTGAGATTACAGGTATGTGCCACAATGCTCAGCATAGAAGGGGACTCTTCCGCTAAGAGCTGGGTTTCTAGCCAGGCATGAAGTTGCACATGTGCAATCCCTGGGCTCTAGGAGGCTTGGAAGGAAAACTGGAGGTTTGAGCCCAGCCTGGGCAATTTAGAGAGGCTCTGTCTCAAAAAGTAAAAAGGGCTATCGATGTGCATTAGCATGAAGACCATAGTCAATCCCCAGTACAAAAGAAAACAAAAATCAGAACAGTTTAAAATAGCAGTGCACGCCTGTAATTCCAGCACTCAGGAAGCTGGGGCAGGAAGATCTCAAGGTGGAGGCCAGCCTGGGCTACATAAATTTGAGTGATGCCTGAGCTACATAGTAAAACACTGTCTTTAAAAAAAAAAAAAAAAGTGATGCTTTAAAAGAAAAGAAAGGGCCTAGAGAGGTAGCTCAGTTGAATAAGTGCTTCCCTGGCAAATGCAAGGGCCTGAGCTCATTCCCTAGTTAGGAGGGGGGATATACATACATACATACATATATATGCCAGCCAGATAGCTCAGTGATTAAAAGGCCTGCTTAGGCAGATTCAGGGACCAGAGTTTGATCTCCGTATTCTGTGCTGGCCCTGCCCCCTGGGGAGTGCTGAGATGGCAGCAGAGAATGGTCTTGGGTGGCGCATGCCTGTAATCCCAGCGCTTGGGAAGCTGAAAACAAGAGGAGCACTACAAGTCCAATCTGTGTAGTGAGACCTTATAAACCCTGTACTAAATACTTTAAAAAAAAAAAAATTATATATATATAATTGGGTTTTTTCGGAGTCTAGCTATGTAGTTCAGACTAGCTCTGAGCTCACTTAGTAGCTCAACCTGGCCTTGGTCTTGGAGCAGTCCTCCTGCCTCAGCCTCCCTAGTGCATGTGCCTAGGGTGCTAGTAAAAAGGTTAGCTTCAGGAACTGGGAAAATTAACAATTATAAGGTGAAGGGCCTTTCCTAGGCCTCTTGGGGTATCCCTTGGGTACCTCTGAGCCTTGCCTCCCTCGCCTTCCTCCTCCTCGCTGGCATGAAGGGCGTTTTCTGAGTGGGATCCTGGGATGACAACAGAGTCGTCTGAGTCATCCGAGAGGAGGGCAGTCTTGTCCGAGTCATTGAAATCAGAGGCCTCTTCCATCGGCACATCTGCGGGGAAAGGGGCATCAGAAGCACCCACACCTGGTCCTGCCCCTGCCCTTTCCCCTCAGGCCCCCAGGCCTCTTACCTCCATTGATGAGCGCCTCTCCAAGACAGTCATTAGGGACCCGGGTGGCGCAGCGCTTGTGGCAATTAAACTTGCAGTCTGCCAGGAAGACAGGAAATAAAAGACGGTTACCTTCTTGAGAAGAATCTGGGTTTGCAGTTGCTGGTTTTAAGGATATAAGTAACTGTTTGGCTTGGGTAATTCCTTACTGCAGGGTCTATTCTGTGCAGTACAGGAAGGTCAGCCCCACCATCCTGCTCTGATGTTTGCACTGCCCAAAATGCTTTTGGCTGGGAACCAGTGTTCTAGTTTGATGAATCCAGGCCCTAGAACATTATACAACAAAGATCCTAGAGTACGCTGAAAGCCTTCGGGGACAGAGTGCTAAGGATCAAACCCAGCTGCCTCCTATCTGACCCACGTCCCCAGCCATTTTTTATTTTTTAAGTTTGGGACAGGGTCTCACTGGGCTGAACCTGCATTTGACTATCGCTTTTCCTGACTCAGCCTCTCAAAGTGCTATGATTACAGGTGTGCCTCACACACGGCTGAGAACTACTTTCGTTTGTTTTGGGTTTTTGAGACAGAGTCTCACTGTTCACAGCTTAGTCTGGTCATGAATTCACTATATGGCTGAGGCTAGTCTCAAAGCCACAGTGATCCTCTGGCTTCAGTGTGCTGGGATTATAGCCATGTTCCACCATACCAGCCTCTGAAAACCTGTATTTTAAGGATCTATGATTCTGTTTCCAAGGCCTGAGTTTGATATTCAGTTTTCTAGAATTCTACAAATCTATGATTCTAGACTAAAGCTTCTTTTTTTTTTTTTTTTTTTTTTTTTTTTTTTTTTTTTTTTTTTTTTTTTTTTTTTTTTTTT
>PVKA01022544.1:0-36943 GCA_004027165.1 Ctenomys sociabilis | reverse complement strand
CTTTTTTTCTTCCTCTCTCTTATCTCTGTCTCTGTCTTTCAAATTTTAGTAGTCTGTGGCAAAGCCCAACTGAAGCATCTTAAATGAACTTTAAACTCAACATATCCAAAATCATATATGATCTCTTCTTCCCACTTGTGTTTTTTTGGACTACTTATTTCTTTAAACATTAGTTCCATTTATCCAACTGTGAAAGTCAGATATCTCATGTCAGCTGTGGTATTTCCATTCTCACTTTACCACTTATGCTTCATCTTCCAACAGTTAAAAAATGAATTGGATAATCTATCTATCTATCTATCTATCTATCTATCTATCTATCTATCTATCTATCTATGTATCATCTGTCTATCTTGTCTGTCTATCCATCCTCATACCTCAACTAACCTGCTCTAACATAGTTTCAATATTTCACCAGTGTATGATTCATGATCAAGATGCTGTTGGTTATTTTGTCCACCCTTGTTGCTTATTCTGTTCAAAATAAAAATCTGGTTATGCAATTGCCTAAGATACAATTAAACACTTCAAAGCTCCTAAATGAGGTTATATTTTAGAATAAATTTGTTAATGTGGTCTTAAGTAATTTTCCTGGCCTCATTCCTGCTCATTTATGCCTCATTTTCATGCTGCACTTAGCCACTCTTGCTTTCTTTCATGCCCATTATGCATAGTGATTTCATGAAAGAGTTATTTCTCAATGTTCTCACATCATGTACGATGTTCTCTCTACTTCTTTATTTTCTGATAATTCCATGTTATCTTACAATTGTTAACTCAAGGCATTTGTTTGACCTTCCAGTACTGAGTTCCACATTTCTTCAAGCACAAGACACTAACCTGTGTGATTATTGCTCCTTCTCCTCATGAAAGCTCTCAGTTCTATGACACAATGCACAATAGTTATGCAAGATGCTGGACTGCAAAAATTAGTGAATTAATGTATTATTAGGCATTACTTTTGCACACTAAGGTTTGAAAATTCTTTGTTAATTAATTTTATTGAGAAAGATGTAGCAATGAAACAGTTTCAAACTGATCAGTAGGACACTTACAACAATTAATACATTGCATATTTTTACTTTGTTGTGGTTATTCATAGTACATGATGCAGACATGATATCTTGTCCAAACACTATTAGTACAAATCTTTCTTCTCATTGAATTAAAAGTTACAATAGATATACAACTACTGAACATTCTTATTGAAAAGAACAAAGCTACTTTGCATTATAATTATATGCTTCCTCTCTGTCTCTGAGTCTCTGTCTCTGTCTCTGTCTCTGTCTCTGTCTCTCTCTCTCTCTCTCTCTCTCTCTCTCTCTCTCTCTCTCTCTCTCTCTCTCTCTCTGTCTGTCTCTCTTTAACTGGGGATTGAACTTGGGACCTCTTGCTTGCCAGGCAGATATTTACAACACTGAATAATCTCCCCATTCTTCTTTCATATTTCTTAACACAAATTGCTACAATTACTTTGAAAACTGTTGGTAGTTTTGTGTTTATATGCCCAAATAATGCATTTAGATTTTAAGAGACTTTCTGTAAGAAGTTCTCCTCCAAAGGAATGTGCATGTAAGAATAACACAATATACACACACGCATATTCAGAAAATTGTTGCTCAAATGAGTCAGAATCTTTAAGAAATTCAAATTTTATGAACTACAGCTTATTTTATATAATGAACTATCAGCTAAAACTTAGAAAACAAAAAAAAATCTTATACAAAATGATGTATATAAATCTCATACACACATGGCATATGGTACTATACTTAAAATGTTTTCATTCTTGAAGATTAAAAGCAGGTGAAAGCAAATCACAGTAGAGATACAAACATAAGTAAAACTACAAAGAAAATAAGGAAACATCACTAAATTCATAGGAAAATATTTCTAATCTTTGAAATATTCAGGGCAACAAGTGGTTTATGGCCCACTAGGATCTCATGATATACTGAGATTTCAGCAATGCACTATTTTGTCCTGAGTTATGACTACATATTCTTCTTATTTTAGGCATATTTGCTAGAACCATTATTGTGGTCCATACATATTTGTGTATTATATCATTCTTTTGACATGGAGAATTAATCCATCTATTTAAGCAAAGGCTACCAAGTTAATGGTATTTTATTTACAGAAATTAAAATTTTATTGTTAGCCTTTAGCTAAGGAAATTGCCCAGTAGGTACTCAGCTACTTCAAAAAAACAAAACAAAACAAAACAAAACAAAAAAAAAAAAAAAAGAAAGGAAAAACCCAAAAATATTGTTAGACAACTGGAGTTTTTTGCTGGTTTTTAACCTATTAAAATGGATAGGCTGCTGAACATTCCACATTCAAAAGTTTTGTAGGGTGGTGGGTAATGGGGAATCCTCAATGTTTATTTTTAAAAAAATAAAATAAATTCTTGACTTTAAAAAAATATATAAAAATTACATATATACACTTTTTAAATAATGAATATGGATACACTGCTTTATGATATGCTCAAACAAACAGCCAAGCCATTGTATCAAAGCCAGCCTTGATCTAGTACCTTGATGAAACCTTAAGGCTTTTTGAAGACTCCTAAACTACCTTTGTTGTCATTCATTCATTCATTCTTTCACTTACTCATTCATTCATGCATGCATGCATTCTTCACCTGAACATTCATTTATTTATACAGACATTAAAAATAAGGAAGCCTTGAGATAACTGAACACAAAACTCTTATTTGGCACACATTTATAAATTAAAGTTCAAAAAATTAAAATTGGTTGGCTTTCTCAAGGTCAGAGACAGCAAAAGAGCTAGTAATTAACTGTAAAGAATTATAGAGAGTTGTTAGAGCGAAAACTGCTAGCTTTCCCCTGATATCACTTCTCTTTTTTTTCTATAGTAATAGAATTTTTATGTGAGCACATGGCCATCCAGATTGAGACTAAATTTTACAACATCCTTTATAGTTAGGTGTTACCATGTAATGAATTTCCAGACAAGGGAAAATATGTAGAAATGTTATATCTAGTGGCTGCTTTTAAATTTTTGCTATAAGTGACAGGTGGGACATTTGCCTTCCCCTTAGTTTTCTTAACTGTTCTTCTCTTCTGTTGTCTGGAATGAATGTGCCTCTATTTTGACATATAAAGATATGTAAAAGCAGATTTTGAGCTGGGAGAAAGCTGAGTTCCCAAGGAACATATGGAATAGCATTGCCAGGTTAAGGTAGGTCTGCCTGCCCCATGAATATTGCAAAGAAATAAAAAGAAGTTCCATAACATTTTTATCACTATCCTTTGGATTTTCCTTTTGATTATAGTCATAAATTCTTCTCTATATCAATTCTAAATACTTGTTAATTTGAAATAAATTGGCTGCTTTTTTAGCATATGAAGTCATGTTCTTTCTACTACCATGCACTGTACTTTTCACATTGTCTTCTAAAATGATAAAAGCTAAAGTCCATATTCCACAACAATTCTGGTTTTTGTACATGTTTTCAAATTCTGTTATCAACATCAAATGTGAAGAAGATAAGACACTTTAATTTAAAACCATGGCCTAAACCTATCTCTGAACTCAGAAATAACTTCATGGTAGACATGAGAGGTATGCTGATGATTAAAAGATAGGCTAAAATACTGTAAATATATCCATAAAACTAAGCTGATACCTCCTAAGATATTGTTTTCAATCAAAAAAAGTTGTAAGAAAAATGAATTGTTGAGCAGGTAATAGTTATACACTATATGTCTTAATTCCATGGTTATTATGGGACTCTGAAACACTTTCATGTAAGTGCTTCAAGCTTTCAGGATGAAAGCATTGTATAAATAAGTACATCATCAAGGTAACTACTAAATGAAACATGAAACAGAAGACATACAAACATTTATCTTAAACTTTGTTTAGTAAATAAAAGCTGATAATCAGAACTCAGTTATATACAGTATACAGTTATCGATATTTAATTATAAAAGACAAAGGACTCCAAATGTAAATGAAAGTAATTAAATAGGGAAGATAGCAATGGAAATGCATGAGCATATTACTGTTTTGCCTTAGTGTGTGCGTGTGGGGGGCTTGTCCCTATAGGAGGCAGAGACTCCACTGATACCAAACAATATGCAGAACACAGAGATACCGTTCAAGCTCTAGTTTCATCTCTAGATAAGTATTAATTGTGATGCAGTATGAGCTATTACGCTTATACATTTGTTTTGCTTAAAATATAAACTTCAAAAGGTTTGTAGTAGGTGCTTTCTGAAGGCTGGCATACTCTGGTTCCTCTTCAGTTAATATAAATCTTTCACCTTTTCCTAATGGCTAGCAGTCCAGGTTCCCTTGCAGACATAATAAAGATCATTAAACAATAATGTTGGATTAACTCAGCCTAAACTTGTCAGGAGGGAAGGAGAAATTAACAAGAAAAAGTGGATAAGAAACAGAGTTGGTCAGATATTGTCAACAGACACTCAGTGCTACTGAGGCAATGACTCAAAATCCTGCATTGCTTCTGACTGAGAGCCACCCAGTTGTAGAACATTAGACCCAACTGCTCAAAAGGCAAATTCTCATTCTTCCAAACTATCTCATTTTCTTCTCTCCATCTTATTGGGACCTTCTGTTCCCCCTGACTGGTCTGTCCTTGAATCTTTCTTTCGCTCTTGAAAATTAGAATGCTTTGCAATTTTAAAATTTGAATTACTTCATCTTCTGCCTAAAATGAAAGCCAACTCATTGAGTCTGCCTGAAATTCCTGCAGCACAATGAGCTACCTGAAAAGCAGCTGAATCTACATGACTGCATTTTCTGATTCCAGTTCAACAGCATGTGAAAGTACTCATCCAGACACACTACTTCCTATTCATTTGTGTCTCCCTCATCTACAGATTATTTGGCTACTCCTACATATTGATGAAAAAATTAGGTATTTGGCTTTTTCTTTACCCTACATGCTGTTATAATCTTGATGACTCCACATGTTTGTGTAGAAAAGAGAAAGATCCTGGATAGAAATAAACCCACACAAGAGCTGAGCACGGTAACACATGCCTATAGTCCTAGATAGAACTCTGGATGTCTGAAGCAGGATTGCAAGTTTAACCTCAGCCAGTGAAAGTCATCAATTTAGACCCTGTTTCAAAATAAAAACTTGAAAGGGTCCTAGATTAAATCCTCAAAACACAAATAAGCAAAACACCCACAAAAAGAGGAATATCCAATCCAGACTACTTCAAGCAATAAACTTAGGAAAGGACTAAATGGGGAGCTGGTCCAGATCAAGAGATGTAAGTAAAAAATACCAATTCTGGAATCATCTCTAATTTATTATGTCCAATTCTAGAATAAACATCCTTCTGTGTTCCCCTAGTACTCTGTTATTCCCTTTGCTAAGAGCCAGCAGTGTATTGATATTGTTAGATCCCGACTTAAATAAACCAACATGAAGTTATTCTTATATTTATGTATTTATTTAACTAATTTATGTATTTGGTACAGGGCCTCACTTCACAGATTGTTTTCAGCCTCCCCAGAACTGGGATTAAAGGTGTGTGCCACCACAACTGGTCTTGTGCCCTTGCTCAGTGCACCTAGAGCCAAGGCCGGCATAGCCTGTGGTGCCAGAGTCCCTGAGATTGCCTAAGCAGGTGTTTAGTCTGGCCCTCATAAGTTCATATCTGAGGTGATCAGTAAAATTAAAACTTGACTATAAGAAATCATTAATAAAAAAGTAACAATGAAATTGTGACTTTTATATTTTTTATCTGTTACAGCTACATACTAGGGTATCTGCAGTACAATGTTATATGGGGGATATGTTTTAAAATATTCCTTCCCCTCCCAAGACAAAGTCTATGAGGAATCAATAGTAAAATAAAAGTAGTGATTGATTAAAAAAACACACCAATGCATTAGCCTTTAACTTTCCTATTCATTTCATCTCCAGTGACTTTCACCTCTACAACCTTATTGTCAGAAGATGGTACTGTAACCAGAATACCTTCATCTTTTACTCTTTTGTAGTACAAATATATTCTTCATACACTTGTCTCAAACTCCCATCCTTCCCTTCCCTTTACTCTCTTGCCCATTGATTCCAGAGATGTTCCCTGACCTCATCACCATTTTTTCTCCATCTACAGACAGTGTCTAAATGGATTCCTCTCTCAAACCAACACAGACTCCTCTCAGTTAACAAGTTCCTGCCAGCTTGAACCTCTGGTGGTACATACATGACTGTCCCATAGAGCAGCTTATGCCAATGGAGGAATACATGGATTTTAATCACTTTTAAAAATGTTTTTACTAATAAAATTAAACAAAATGCAACATACAGTTAGACACACAAATTATAATCTGTCATGATCATGTTAACCTACTCTCTTGCCAAAAGCAACACACAGAGATGCTTACAGTTCCCTAAAATCCCAGGCTTCTCTTCCCTTTTTGCTTTTCTATTTCTCACTTTCAGTATAAGGACTTCAACTTCTCTGCCTACTAAATTAATAGTCATCCTTGTAGGCTCAGTTGGATCCTGTGGCCTGCTTTGCCAGATATTGTTCCTCTTTCATCTTCCATCTCATCTCCAGTTCTGGAATAAATGTCCTCCTGTGTTCCCCTAGTACTCTGTTATTCCCTTTTCTAAGAGCATATTACACTTTAATAACTTTCCATTAACTGTTTGTTGCTAAATAGCCCATACAATTCATGAGTTTAAGGATTTGTCAGTCCCAACAATAATTCTACACTGGACAGCTCAGTCTTTTTTTGGCACATTTACAGTGTTCAATAGATGTTTACTAAATGATTCTCCAAAACACCCAGATCTCTCACAGTTCCTTATCTTTTTTCTTCAGTTTTTGTTATGCTTCAGCCACTTCATCTGCATAATTTTCAGTCTAGGTTGTCCCTCTTAGAAGATGTTTGCTCTGATCCCTCTACTTCTTTCTGTTGTATGTGTTTGTTTTAACATTATTTGTCATTGTTTTGCAATCCATTTGTTGGTGACTGATTACTGTGCCTCCTTAAGATGGTGAATTCTGAAGACAAACATTAATTATTCATATTTATTTCCTCATCCTCATCAAGTAGAATGGGGACTAGCTCAGAAGGACTTATTAAATGTTAATATAAGTGTATAAATTCATTGCATAATTATTCTCCACACCAATTCAGTTCTTTGCTCTAATAACATAATTTCTGGTTTAAATTTAATTTATTCACTTCGCTCTTTCCCTCTATTGTGTGTGTGGAAAATATGAAAAAAAATTCCTGAGTTAGAATTATATATAAGTACTCTTGATCTAAGTCTGGTCATTTCATTTTACCTGAGATTTGGACTTCAGGCATTTCTTTTCCTTTTTCTGGATAATTAACCAAGTGATTAAATCTACATATTTATCTGTCTTTTAAATTCCTATGGATAAGTACCATTCTTGATTGTTTAAATATTTCACTTTCACTGTAAATGATTCTTTTACTTGTCCACCCGGTTCTGGCGCATTCTCTCTCCAGATCTTTACCCTATGAGAAATTGTAATTGCTAAGCTCTAGAACTTGGAATCCAGTTTGCATTTAAGTATAATTTTTACTCAAACCTTTGAAGTATTTGGCATTATTTTGGTAGAGAAAGCATTATGTGAAGATTAATGGCATGGCATGTTTTTACATCAGAAAATATGTCCCCTAATCTGATCTGTTCATGAGGATCTCTATTACATCATGTCTCCATGGAAAGAACAGTAATCAAACTCTCTGATGCCAGGACCCCTGCATTTGCTCTAATGAGGAAGAGCCTCAAATTCTGCCAAATTAATCAGCGTTCCAAAAAATCCATCTGGGAGACAGATGGAAGACTTGAGCCTACAATCACAGTCCCCAAGGGCTTTAGATACGATATGTGTCATATTTCTGTGCTAGAAATTAGCATCAATGCAATCATGCCCTTTAAATAGAGCCAAATTGTGACTTCCTGAGAAATCTACAATATTGGACACTGTCTTCTCTTTTTATTAGTACATGTCTGTGAGGAAAACAATTGCATGCACCATGAGGAGTTAGTACATGTACATGACACATCTTAATTTTTTGTATCAAATTTTATCACTTCCCTCCACCCTCCAACTCTTGGATACATTCTTTTTTAAAGATTTAAACTCCCTTGGATTTCGGCTAAATCTGGTTAAAGATTTACTTCAGATCTTTCTGTTACACTTGATTCTGTCTAGAATACTGCTTATATGACAAGAATGCACTCTGTCTTACAAATATTTGTTTAGTGAGATGAACCCTGAGGCTTCTGGTTTCTAACAGTTCACTTGAGCCATTTTCCCTGGTAGATTCCTCATACTGTACTTAATCATAGTTTTCAGTTTATAAGAGCAAGGGAAAAAGAGAAAAGACAACAAAGAACCTTTTCCACCAGCATCTCAACCACAAGAGCAGATGTTCTTGTGAAAAATATTCAGGCAGGAAATACCAGGTAAAATATATGCAGACTAAGTATTACATTTAAAGAATCAATGCTTTTAATAATTAAGAATTGAGAAATCACTAGAAAATAAATAAATAAATAATCACAGTGATTTCACTGATTTTTAAAGTGGCATTAAACTCCACCTTTTATAATAGTAATTCTGATTGCTTATCAATATTATCTGTGATATTTTAAAGCAAACAGATAGATACTCATTTTCAATGTTTAGAATCTCATCAGTATGCCAAGGACAGAGCTTTGCACCCAAATAGAAAGCAGGAACAGCGTGGTATACTGTAAAATGTATATCACTGTGGTATAGTATAAATATGGTAGGTTTTACAGAAGATATAGTAAAATGGAAAGAAACTGAACATAGGGAAGAAACAATTGGGGTGAAGAAAAGGAGAAAAAAGGAAGCAGGAAAATCATATAATTATATACACAGGATAGCTAAGATTATTGTACTACTAATTTCTATCAATTTTGGGGAAGTAGCAGTTAATGTTTAAAAATTTTACTTTGACCAATTTTATATGCTAATATCTATAACCTGAGCAATTACACTGAAGACAGCACTGGGCAATATAACAACCACTGTTGAATACCTCCCATCTTGTTTTTTAAATGTGTTTCATTTCTAATGTCTTCTCTGTTATTTTTATGGTCTCTTTAAAATAAATTAAAAAATAAAAAGGGCACAGAAATAAATTAAGGTTTATTGAAAGAGTAAATGCTTAATTGTTTCATCAGTCTTGCATACCTATACCTGGTAATTCAAGCAACAAATTGATGATAATACCATGGAATGTTGCAACCATTGTTAATTTTCTATTCTTGTTTCAAAATTATATACCATTTTTATTGTTTTATATTGCTTTGCTTTGTCCTTGTTCTTATTGTTTGTTTTGGAGCTGTTTCACCTCTTTATAATAGAAATTTTTAATTAATAAATAAATAATATGTAAATAAATATGGTAAGGTTTAAAGTTAAACATTCCTGCATTTCAATGTTAGGGAGGTTATCCCCTATATGCATATCTTGGACAAGTCATTTAGTTCAGTGAGTCTTTGCTTCATGGTCTAGAAAATTAGAAACATTGTTTCAAAGGTGAGAAAGAGAGAGACAGACAGGGAGGGACAGAGGAAGGAAGTGAGGAAGGGAGGGAAGAGAGACAGAGACAGAAACAGAGACAGAGGCAGAGATAGAGGATTTTTTAAAAGATTAGAAGTGCACTAAGGCCTGGACTTGCCGGGCGTGGTGGTGCACGCCTGTAATCCCAGCACTCGGGAGGCTGAGGCAGGAGGATTGTTGTGAGTTCGAGACCAGCCTGAGCTACAAAGTGAGCTTAAGGACAGCCTGAACTGCATAGTGAGACCCGGTCTCAAAAAAGACAAAAAAAAAAAAAAAAAAAAAAAAAGGCCTGGACTCACAAATGCTTCTGCTTGAGAACAACTGGAGTGCCAACTACGTTTTTGGCAAAAAGTTGTTTACATTTGCCAATACTGCATTGAATGACACAACCACAGCCACCCTCCCTGAAATGATGGAACAAATTGAGTCCATGAACCAAGATGCCCCTGTGTATTTCGCACTTGTGCTTTTTTATATGGTCTTCTAGAACTAATAGACTTAGTCTATCTACAGGACTAGTTGAGAATCCATACCACTGCAAAGTTTTTCATACAAAAGTCACCAGACAATTATTTCACCATATAAACAACATTGAAGTTTTGGCACAGGGTAATTCTTGCCAAGTGGATTTGGGTAAGTAGAGTTCTCATGCATTTGTAGGATACTGAGCAGTATCCTTTACCTCTATCCTGATGGATGCAAATAGCACCCCACCCTATTTACTGCTATCATAAAGATGTTGAGGCAAGTATGTTGGCATGCATTTGTAATTCCAGCACTTGGGAGGCTGATGCAGGAAGATCACTGTGAGTTCAAGGATAGCCTAAACTACATACCAAAATCTTGTTTCAGCAAACAAAATCAAAAGTTAAAAAACAAATTAGATATTGAGAAATTGCTAAGTGTCCACAAGGGGAAAACTGTAACTGTTTGAGAAACACTACACTAGATTAATATTTCATTTATCTGTGAAAGCAAAACAATGACCAAAAATGGATAAAATGAATAGAAGAGATAATGAATAAAAAGAATGACGTAAAGAAAAAGTAGAAATGGTTAGTGGAGCAAACATGGTATAACTTCAATTTGAGGATATTTTTGTTATCAGATTTTGTTACATTGATTTCATCTGGATTATTTTCTTCAGTGCCATGTTAAATATGTGCTTAAATCAAACTGTATTTAAATGTTATGAATCCTAAATAGTGACTACTATGCTTTAGCAGATTTTTCTGAAGACATTTAGCCTCTTTCTTGAAGGCTCTATTTCCAATTTGTACTGTTTACCACACTAATTTTCAGGATATGGAAAGACAGTTAATTAGCTCATTCAAACTTCAGTCAACACTGTTAGTTTATGTAAATTGTTCAAAGATTTTCCATTTTAGATTTTCCATTTTCCATTTTCCCTGCAAATCTAGAGTATGCTGAAAGTACATCCATGGCAAAATAGCAAGTCCCCCATAAAGATATGTTTGGAAGCCCTGATAAGGACAAAGTTCTCTGAATTTCCACTTTGGTCCCATATCCTTGCCTGCCTTTATCCTCTAAGTGAAACCTCATGAGACAGAAACATATTTATAATGGATATTCTCATTAGAAGATCAATGTACTCAAATAGCTTTCTAGAATTTTTTTACAGAAGCTATGCTTTGGATGCTAGTTACTTTGATACTGACAGCACAACACAGTAATGTCTTAGTGCCATGACAAGTTTTTATTAGTCATTTTATTTGTGAGTCAGACACACAGTATCAGTCATGTGGATATGGCACCATACAAGGAAGGATCATGAAATATTATATTTGCCCAGGAGATCCTTGAAAGAGTCCAGTCTTCTCTGCTAGTCTGGTGTCTCCATAAACATGGGCCTATCTTTAGCATGCTAACTACTATGTCTCATCATTTGAACACTTGTAGAAATACAAAAAGAAATAGGAGAGAAAGACAGAGAGGGAGAGAGAGACAGACAGACAGACTGAGACACACACACACAGAGACAGAGAGAGAGAGAGACAGAGAGAGAGACACACACAGAGAGAGAGAGAGAGAAGCAATAAATGGGGCAAGTAGTATAAGTAGTATTAAGGGATGGTATTAAGGGATGTCTGGCCAGTTGGAAGAGGGAATTCAATCTCCTCGGTTTATCACACACAATGGTAATGGTGATGGGGCCTCCCACAACTTGTGTGACACACAGAAGCACCCAGTTGAGGTAGCAGGATAAGCTGAAACACAGTCCGTGTTCTGCTCATGTTGAGCATTCCTTTAGAGCTGTTTCTGCCCAGCAAGGGCTATCACTCTGCTAGTTTGTCAGATAGGGTGCATGCATTCTTTTTCTAATTTTCAAAAACTACTGTCTTGGCTTTTGTACAATAAGTTTTGTATAATGCATAATATGCTCCTGTCATTGAAGTGTATTCTGTACTTCAGCAATAGATGTTATATTGGTATATAGAAATATATGGTGAAAAACAAAAGAAGACAAAACTGGAGAAGAAAATTTGGACTTACACTTACAAAATTTATCCTATACACAAACCACACTAAGAGACTTTAATGAATATATTGGAATGATCTGCATGACTCTACTACTTTCTATTACTTAACACCTTTTATCTATAAAAATGACAAAAACAGTAGTATTAGTATATTCTTTATACTCATATGGTTTAGGGGAAATTTAATATAATCGATGTATGAAATTTTTCAGTGCACTTCACTTACTAAGTTCTCAACAAGTTACAACCAAAGAAATGTTAGCATTTTGAAGGGCTTATTTGGCTACACAGTGATGAATAGATTAACAGTGTAAAAGACCAGAAAATAAGGAACCAATGAAGAGGCCAGAATAATAGGGCAGGACAAGGATTGTGAGCCACAAACATAGTAACTGCACAAAGAAATGATGGATGGCTTTGAGTGACAATAGGAAGCCAAACCTACAGATGTTACAGTTGACATCATTATATCTGGATGCTTACAAAGACTTAATCTAAACTTAAACTTTCAATGAGGTACTCAATATAGTCAAATCTCTAATAATTATTTTAAGTACTTTTATGTAACTTATATGCAATGCTCAACCATATAGACCTTGAAATTCATATTTGAAAATTGGATATTTATCCTGAAGATCAGTATTTCTAAATGTGTAGTTTAAAATCACCTGCATCAAAAGCACCAATATATGCAATAGAAGGCAAATTCTTAGGCTTCATTGTATGCCTGCTGAATTAGAGGGCAATGTATCTGCTTAGTTTAAAGCATTCAGTGATTCTGAAGCACAATAACTCTTAAGAACAACAAAGAAGGCAGGCATTGATGCTTTCTAAACAAGGGCATGCTGCTCAAATTTGTGTTTTAGAAAAGTAACCACAGCAGGGCCAAGGAGATGGCTCAGTGCAATAAGCACTTCCCTGGCAAGCTCAAGGGCCTGAGTTCAATCCCCAGTTATGCAAAAAAAAAAAAAAAAAAAAAAAAAACTAACCATAGTGACAAGGAGTGGGAAGAGAACAGGATAGAAGATGGGTAGAATGGTGAACAATTTAGGGGAATAGTATGCTATTATTTCCAGTATGCTGTTTTGCTGAAGATACAGATTGTCATTGGCACACTGGCATTTATAACTTAGTTTCATAAAAATCATAATTTGGGTGATGGAACTTAATTCACAAAAATTGACTATAGACTCTGAAGTCATTTCTTGGTCCTTTTTCATCAACAACTCTGAATACATTATGATGAGGCTATACACAGGTGTCATTTAAGCATGTTTTGATTCCCTGTAACTACGAAAATTCATTTAAAAGAGCAAATGAACATATCAAGAAGATAGTTTGAATTAACTATGGACATTATATGCTAAGCTATGAAGTAAACCCTTGAAAAACATTTATTTTGTCTTTTTGGTAGTTACTTTTGGAGCTAGAGAGATGTTAGATTCTTAAATAACTTTATCATCTGTTAAGAACAACATTAAATGATTTTGCCTAATGAGGCTAAAAAGCACCACTTGACATGCTACAAGCAAGGGAAAGTGGATTTGTGATGGCTTAGATGAGCTCTAAGGTGTCCTTGTGTCTTGGTCTATCAGCTTGAGCCTGCAGAGTGATTATGAACCTTTAGATAAATATATTACTCAAAATTTGGTAACAGAACAGTAGAATAGCGTAAACATGAAAACTGGAAAATCACTGTCACCTTTGTCCTGTAGATCAAATACTATAACCCAAGTAAAATATGAGTGCTCACAAACATTATTTATCAGCGTATGAAACTATAAAATTTATCAGTATCATCCATTAAGTGCATGATATGACATAAGCATATATTGTTCTCTTAAATAAAAAATATTTTTCTATTATTGTCATGCTCATGTTTCAGGTGAAGCAACTGAGGTGAAAAGAAATTAAGTAAACTTTTCCCAGTATTACACAGGCTAGTACATTTAAAATGCAAATTCAAGCACTATGTCCACAGAATTGCTGTGTGCTACTGCACTTCCTGTGGCTTGATTCCAGAGATTTAATCAGATTTGTAAAGTCTCCTGGGACACAAAACAAAATTAAGAACGAAGTCTTCGGGGAAGGAGACAGAGAAAATAATAAATACTGTAACATGACACATACATTAATAGTTTTATGGAAGGCATAATGTGATTGGAGCACAAGAGATAAAATGACCAAGTGTCACAGAATGAGTAGGAAAAGGAGAAAGTAGGAACAAGGAACATCATTCTATCATCACTGAAACAAATATACCATGTTAGCAAGCTCTCAGAGATTTTGTTCTCTTGTTTACGATGAAGGAGAGCACAAATAGCTGTACAGTTTTATCCTGATTTTCTGAATATACTTGGAATTCATTGACCACCATAGTGTCATTGCAGCTTAGCTTGGCAGCATTGGACTTAAGGACTGGATAAAACAGGCAACCAAATGCCCACACAATACAGGGTCTCAGCACATGCCATTCATATAGGAGGATCTTGTTGCTTCAGACATTTTAGGTACATTTGTGTTGTCCTCACATTCTAAATCATTGTTTCAACTGTTGATGTTTCATGTCTAAAGAATTCTCAAAGAAATAATTTAAAACGTTTTGCAATGAATTTTCTTAATTTTTTTTTTTTTTTTTTTTTTTTTTTTTTTTTTTTTTTTTTTTTTTTTTTTTTTTTTTTTTTTTTTTTTTTTTTGCTTTAACGGTCGATTACCAGGAGCTTTCTATTTTTTTTTAATTTTTATTTTATTGAAGTACAAATATCAATGAGACAGTTTTAAGACACCTTGACAAGATGTATTTGATAAATTAATACATTGCAAACTGTTTTCATAATGTCTTGGTATCATAGAAGGTGCATACATGATACTATACTTACAGACAATATGACAGATTCCTGGAATGAGCAAAACAGAAAAGAAATAGAACACATGAAGCAGAGTCTAAGAGATATAGAAGAATTAAAAATGTCAATCATGAGTCTTCAAAAGCGATGAGTGAAAGTGAAGACAAATTTTCAGATCTTGAGGACACTGGTGTAGATAGGGAAAAGGTGAGAAAGGATCGCTTAAAAACAACGAGAATGCAGGAAAAAAATAATTCATCACATGCAAGATGATACCAGGATGAACAATATGAGATTAATTGGCATCAATGAGAATGAAGAAGTCAATACAAATGATATAAAGAATATAAACATACATAATCACAGAAAACTTCCCAAATATGAGGAAACAATCTGACATTCAGGTAACCGAAGCAAAAAGAACAGCAAATACTGGGTTTCAACCCCAGTAAAAACACACTGAGACATATAATAGTCAAGATCCCAGAAATCCAACACAAAAATAATGTACTGAAAACTGCTAGAGAGAAGAAGCAGATCACATTCAAAGGAAAACCCATCAGAATTACAGCCGACTTCTCTACACAAACCATGAAGGCAAGAAGAGCATCGAGCAGAGTTCTTTAAGTCCTGTGTGGAAACAAATTTCAGTCCAGACTATTATATCCTGTAAAACTCTCTTTAAAGTTTGATGAAGAAGTGAAATACTTTCACGGCAAAGAACAACTAAAGAATTACATGATGATAAAGCCATCCCTTCACAGACTGCTGAAAGATGTTCTAAAGAGAGACCATAATGACTAGAACACCACAAAGGAGAATGGTAGAAACACACTAAACAGGATAGACAATGAAGCACAAGATTAAAAAAGGAGTAAACAACAGCAGGTAAATATCATGACAATCATAAGTCGACACATTTCAATTATAACCATCAATGTAAATGGACTCAATTCACCAATTAAGAGAAATAGACTGGCACAGTGGATTAGGAAACAAAATCCCACAATATGCTGTATACAAGAAACACACAAAACTCAAAAACACATCCATAGGCTCAAAGTCAAAGGATGGAAAACAATATTACATGCCCCTACATGTCAGAAAAAAGCAGGAGTAGCAATTCTGTTCTCAGTCTCAACTTCAAACCAAGAAGGATCAAATGACACAAAGAAGACCATCATATATTGGTTAGGAGAAAAATTCAAGAGCAAGAGGTAGCTATTATAAATATCTATGCACCAAACACAGGAGTTCCTAACTATGTAAGACAAATCTTAATGGACATGAAAAACCTAATGTCTAAGATCACAGTCTTAGCAGAAGACCTTAACAGCCCCTTATCTCAAAAAGATAGATCAACGTTACCAGGTCCTTATCTCAAAAAGATAGATTAACCAGAGAAAAAAATAGGAAGGAAGTAGCAGAACTGAACCAGAGCTTGGAATAAATGGACTTGGTGGCCATATACAGAATATTCCACCCAACAATAGCTGAATACACATTCTTTTGAGCTGTAAACGTGTTATTTTCCTAAATAGTCCACTTACTAGTCCAAAGGTCATGCTTCAGTGTATGCAAGAAAAGTGAAATCGTCCCATGCATATTATTCGACCAGAGTGCAAGGAAACTGGAAATAAATGACAAAAGAAACTAGAAAATCCCTCTAAATTCATGGAAATTAAACAACAACCTACCCAGAATTCAATGAATCACAAAAAATATTAAACAACAAATTGAACAATATCTAAAATTCAGTGAAATTGAATCACAAATTACCAGAATTTATGGGATGCAATGAAAGCAGTTCTTAGAGGGAAAATCATAGCTATGAACTCACACATTAGGAAAACAGATTGGCAACAAATAAATACCCTTATGTTGCACCTCTGACATCTAGAAAAAGAAGAGCAAACGAAACCCAGAGAACAAAGATGGGAAGAAATCATAAAGAGTAGAGCAGACATTAATTCAACTGAGATGAAGAAAACAATGCAAAGAATCTACAAATCAAAAGTTGGTTCTTTGAAAGACTAAATAAAGTTGATAAGCCTCTATCCAACCTCATCAAAAAGAGGCAAGAAAAATTCAATTAGATGCAATATGAATGAAAACGGTGAAATCAGAATAGACCCAGCAGAAATTCAGAAGATTATCAATAGTTATTTCGAGGGTCTTTACATTCACAGAATAGAAGACACAGAACAAATAGACAGATTTCTCGAAAGGTACAAATTATCACAACTGAACCAAGAATATATAACAACTCTCCATAAGCCAATAACAGCCAATGAAATATGAAATGTAATAAAAAGCCTACCAACAAAGAAAAGTCCAGGTCCTGATGCATTCACGGCTGAATTCCACAAGAAATTTATAGAATATATAATCCCTACACTCCTCAAAATCTTCAATGACATTCAAAAGAAAGCAGTCCTCCCAAAATCATTTCTGGAGGCAAGTATTATACTGATTCCAAAACCAGGGAAATACATAACTAAAAAATGAAAACTACAGGCCAATCTCCCTCATGAACATAGATGCAAAAATCCTGGCAAATACAATACAGCAAATCATCAAGAAGATCACATACCAGGACCAGGTAGGACTCATCCCAGGGATGCAAGGATGGCTCAATATTTGAAAATCTATAAATGGAATACGCTATATTAATAGACTGAAATCTAAAAACCACATGATGATCTCAATTGATGCAAAGAAAACTTTGGACAAAGTCCAACACTCATTCATGTTTAAAGTCCTAGAGAAAATTGGAATAGATGGACTCTACCTTCTTTTACTTTCTTATACTTCAGTATAAGATCTGATCTCAGTTGTTGATTCTTTCAAGTGTTTCCCATACGAGTATATGTTTGTTCATGATCTATTTCCCTACCACTATGTCTTCAAGAGTTCCTCCTAATTTCTCTTCCTGGAGATTGAGTGTTTCTGTTTTAATGTTTAGATCTTTAATCCATTTTGACTTTAGCTTATTGCATGGTGATAGAGCATGATCAATTTTTAGTTTTCAGCATTTATAAGGCTAGTTTTTTCCAGCACCATTTCTTAAAGAGCTTGTTTGACCCCTTTGTCAAAGATCACATGGCTGAGTGTGATCGCAGATGCCTCTGCATCTTCTAATATATTCCACTGATCCACAGGTCTATTTCGTTGCCAATACCATGTTGATTTTATCACGGTGGCTTTGTAGTATATTTTCAAGTCAGGAGTTGTGATGCCTCGAGCCTTGTCTTTATTGGCCAAGATTGCCTTTGCTATTCTAGGTCGTTTGTGGTTCCAAATAAATTTTAGGTTCGATTTCTCTAGGTCTGGGAGGTATGTTGGTGGCAGTTTGATAGGGATTGCATTAAATCTGTACAACAATTTTAGGTTTTATTTTATTTATTCTAACTTTTATTTCTCCCTCTTTTCTAATGACGTTGCTAAAGATTGCAAAACTATACTGAATAGGAGGAGTGATAGAGAATATCCTTGTCTTGTACCTGATCGAAGAGTAAAACATTTTAGTTTTTCCCCATTTAGGATTATATTAGCTTTTGAGTTGTCATAGATGGCTTTTATCAAGTTAAGGTAGAGTCCACCTATTCTAATTTTCTCTTGGACTTTGAACATGAATGAGTGTTGGACTTTGTCCAAAGCTTTCTCTGCATGCCAGGTAGATTTTGAAGTATTCTACATTATACTGCATGCCAGGTAGATTTTGAAGTATTCTACATTATACTGCATGTCAGGTAGATTTTGAAGTATTCTACATTACACCATGATACCTGGACTCAAGAATTCAATTTGCTCCACAATTCTGTGGAAGTTCGGCATGGTAATACTCACAGTCAGGTTTGTCATCATATGTGGAGTTCAAGAAGGGAAACAAAATTTTGCTGAATCCTTCTGTTTGCAAACCAAATTTGTCACAACCAGGCCTGTTTGTGAACTGATATCACCATAGTTAATATAAAAAGAGAATGCAAAAGGCAACAAATGATGTTATTGATATGAAGCTCTTTGTTCACAGATGCCATAAGGAGATCTCAAGGACCTCAAGTAGTTTATAGACCAGATTTTGAAGCCCAATACCTTATACTCTACTTCCTCTTGATATGAGTGTTTAATAGTGGTATAATATTAATTGTGCTAATATTTCAGTTTCAACTCCAAGGCAATTAGTGCTAAGTTACTCCCCAGACCGCTAGTGAAGTTTTCAGAGGCAGAATTTCTTTGGCAGCCTGAGAGATCTAAAAAGCTCCCAAACGAGTACACAGTAAGCAAAACAAACTGTTAAAACTGCTGCAATTTGCTGCTCTTTCCCTCCTGAAGATTTCTGGCTGCCTCACTTCAAAAAGAACATGATATGAGAAGAGCATCTGCAGGGAAAGATAGCAAGGTGAACATGGCAGCTAAACAAACTTCACTTAATGCATTTTTGTAACATGGCAAGACATTATGCACTGGCACATAGTGTCATTTGGAAGGCCAGAGAGAAACCAGAGCAAGCCTGCTGGCACTGATGTCAGTAGGAGTTCCTTAGTGTTCTGAGGCTCTTCAACTCTTTGCCTAAATTGCTTGTGCACCCAGTCTCTCAACAAAGTTAAGGAAAACACTCAGACCTTTGAGATTAGAGTGTAGATCTGAGCCACTCACCACTTTTAGCTGAGCAGTAAATTCAATCTCAAACTGTGCCAGAAATTTTCAGTAATTTTCAGTACTAATTTGAGGAAGTTTTTCTTTTAAGTTTGGCTTGTACCAGAGCCAAGAAACAGAAAATGTAGAATAAGACACTATAAGTGTGGTGAATATATTAAATGAAAAGCAGGATCAAATGAAGAATTAAGATTTCTTATCTACATTACCAACACCTCATAGTGAATGTAATCATTAGTTGTCCAAACATGTACTTAAAATTATTTTTTAAAAAGTCTTCACCAAGGGAGCTGGCTAGATAGCTCAGCGGATGAAAGTACCTACCTAGGCAAGCTTACGCAAGCCTAGGCACCTTGGTTTGATCCCCAGCACCACATATTGCCATCTCAGGACAGGCTGAGTGGGCCAGAATATGGGTATGGTGGTGTACACCTGTAATCCTAGCACTGGGGAGGCTGAAGGCAGGATGATCACTACAAGCCTGAGCTGTGTAGTGAGACCCTGCAACTATCAAATATATTTTTAAACCAATAAAAGTTTTCACCAGATCTATGGGGGAAATTCAATTAATTGGTATCAGATGTTGAAAGAAAAGGAGGATAATTGCGTTTGAAAGTTAAATTTTGTGGATGTAATTAAATGAGGTTTTCTTTTACACTTTATAGGTCAAATAATTTTCCATAATTATTTTATTTTTCTGAAACTGCTACTTTTATGGTTCTCAATGTTTGCTTTAACCTAATTTTTAAAAAAAACAGCTTTTGTTTATTGAGGGCATAATATTTTCTTTTCTTATTTTAAATTTTTTGGGGGTTGTACCAGAGTTTGAACTAAGGCCCTTTGGATCATCAGGCAAGCACTTATTCCACCGAGCTATCTTCACAGCAACCAGAGGGTTCAATATTTTCCAGTCACTTTAGTAAGATATTTTTTTTCAAGTTTTGCTACCACTCATAAAATCCCTAAGGAGCAGCTTCTTGTCTTTCCACTATGTAGTTGAAAAGAATTATGGCTCAGAGCTATTAGGTGCCTGGACATTCACACAGTGAAAATAGAGAATCCAAGATTCAGTTTCAAGTGAGGTTTTTTCAATTCCAACACCAAAGTGTTTCATGGTTTCCTCCTCATAGCTGTGTACTTGGAAGGATTTTTAAGTAGGATGTATGCAGTGGTGTTAATTTGTGCTAAATTTCCTACCCTTATTTTTGTAAAGTCACGGGTGATGAAATAATGTGATGGCCCTTTATGTTTTAAGATTAGATCCAAGTTTGTCTGAGTTCCTCAACTTCTATTCATGGGAGTTTCTCCAACTACACTAAGAAAAGCCTGAACACATAGATTTCATCAAAGACTTCAGAAATACTTCTAGATTCTCACTAATAAACTCTTACCTAGAAATTAGCATGGAATATATGCTTCAAGAAAACATACATCTTACCATAAACAGATCAGTTTCCTGAGGTTCTCATAACAAAGTACTCCACGCTGGGTGACAAAAGTACTGGATGTTCACTGTCTCAAACTTTGACAAGCAAGAAAAATGTGAAGGAAAAGTCTCTCTTTTGTACATGTTACCTCTTTATGGGTGGCCTGAGGAAAGCAGCTTTAGTGTCTTCCTGCTCCTTCTGTAGCTGTCTGTGGGATCAGGACCCACTGGTGATATTCTCAACTTACTCAAATTTCAAGAGTCCATGATCAACACAGTCAGTCTCCAAGGGCCTCCTAGAAGGAAATAGCAGCCATGACTTCAGGCCTGTCATATGTGAGGGAACATATGAACTCTTCAACCCAGGAGCCTCTTTTTCCCAAATTCCACCAGTCATTTCCATGACAAACAGAACTGTAAAAGATGTCCCCTAGCCATGCAGATGGATATCTTCCTTGGCTGCAGCAGGTTTGAAACACAGACATAACCTGCATAACCCTTTCCTGCAGCCCCTCTGGATAACTGAGCGAATATAACATCTAGATGATACCACTTCCTTTATCATACCTCTGAAAGTCCTCATATGTATCCAGAAGATGCAGAAAACTGCAACAAGAGACTGTTCCTCTTCTATATAAGCATAGCTTCCTTGTACTCCTTTGGTCAGTGGAGGAAGGCTCCATCCTGCTTATTACCTACTTGCACTGCAGCACAGGTCTGAAAAAGCCTAGCTCCAGTGATCTTCTTACCTGCTCATGATTCTTCTTCCTGGTTGTTTGGGTTCATCAGGTTGCACTAAAATGAACTAGAACTGAACAGCTCAAGAGACAAAATGTGGAGATGAGCAACAACCAGAGATCAGGAGCAATGATCAGCAGAGAAGAGCAATGATGCAGCGTAACCAGCAGCAGCAGCACTAACTAGTAGTGACTAGTGGCATCTGACAGAGACTTGTGAGGACCTGCAAAGAAACTGATATAAGCACCGGAACCTTCTGGAAGCGCACCAGATAGCCATCAAGGGTACTATAAGCCTCAGCTGTTGAGGAGTTGATGGGATGACTTAGAGCTGCCAAGAGCCATAATACTAAAAGTTAGAACAACTGCTGAGAGCCATTGCCACTCAAAACATAGAGCCAATAATATCAAAGGATCTGCACTTTGCTGAAAAAAAGCCCTTAGCCAACTGGTGACAGTACAGTGCCAAGAACCACACTTGGCATATTGACTACAATAAATGATGAATAATTAGAATTCCTTCCTTCCTTCTCTCCTCCTTCTCTTCCTTCCTTAATTCCTTCTTTCTTCTTTCCTCTTTCCTCTTTCCCTCTCTCCCTTCCTCCCTTCATTTTTCTTTTTTTTTATCTTTTATCTGGTTTATTTTGTTTTTTTGGCAATAAATATCCACCCCAGGGCTTCAAACATTTTAAAGAAGCATTCTACAGCTGAATTACAGGTTACATAGAGGATGAAATAAACTTCAGCCATTAGTATATTACTTTAGTTATGATGTTCATCCAAGATATTTATTTTACCTCCATTTGTTCATTCACAAAACAGTGCCTGCATCCTACTTGCCATTAGCTTTATAGAACATTGAGGATAAAATTACAAAGAAAATAAGACTAATATTTCCAGATTTCTTAGAATTTGAACATTAATATGAATAGGTCATTAATACTCTCCAGATATAGTTGATACAATAGTTAAAGAACACCTATAGTATATATAAAATTATAATTTATGCAGTGTACATAACAAAATATAAGAATTAATCTTTATTTAATTACTTCTCAGAAAAAGAAATATAACACTAAAATAATATCTAGAATGAAAAAGTGTGGAATCATGCCCACATTCATGATGCATAAAGTAAAAAGGGATAGATTTTATCACTTAGAGTAAATGGTACTACAAGTAAATGTTTGGGTTAGACATAAGGAAAGGGAGAGAGTCTAGAGCTAAAAATCTGACCTGAGATATGAATCAACTATACTGAAAAGTGAAGCTAATTTTAGAAGTAAATACAATGAGTTTACATATCTGGAGTAAGATATACTATCCCACAGATGATTCAGTGATGGTTTACATGTGAGAATGATGCCAAGATCCTCAGAGATTCTGACATCTTGAACTGCAAGTCTGAATGAGACTAACTACACAAATGTTAAGCAAGATAAATCAAGGTTTTTCTTTTGGGTTGCTTGCAATATTTATTGTAGTGATCACTTCTTATTCTTTTGGGGAGCATAAATTATTAGTAGATATTTGGCCAGTTGCAATAGACAAAATGGAAGAAATTCTTTGTGTGGGAGAATTCGTTCAAAACATTTCATAGAGTTGACTTGAGCACCAAATCAGTCAAAGCACCAAGTGGTGTTATCTACTTGTCTGTGTGACATGAAGTGAGAGTGTTTTCAGAGTCTACAGTGCTGCATTCTCCTTTTACAAGTGATTTCTAGGGCCTTTATGCCCAAAGAATTCAATGAAACATGCATAAGCTGTTGGAAATCTTCAGTTTTTTAGCAGCAGGAAAAATGAAAAGGAGGATAAGGGGAAAACAGAGTCAACGGAGTGACTTTGGGCCTAATAAAGGGAAAGGAGAGGTTGAGCAAAAATTAAAATTTAAATAATATACACTGTGTAAAATAAGGTGACCTTTCATGAAGAGGCATGATGGGACTTTTGTGATTAGAAAATTATAAGATAAAGTGATAAAGAAAATATATATCATGAAAGGTACAAACAATGATTATTATCTTCCAATACTGCTAGAGCTATTATAATGAAAAGGAGTACTTATGTTCAGATTTTGTTCCTTAATTGTAGCTGTAGGGCAAAAGGAAAGACCTGTTAGAGGCAGCCTGGTGTGAATTCCTAGATCTGCAAATTATCATCTGAGAAAAATCACTGTCAGTTTAGATTTATTTCTTATTCTAAAAGTGAGATTAATAATCATACCCCCTTTCCTTACAGAATTGTTGGGATGGTTATTATAAAGTGAAAAAAAAAAACTGGAAGTGTCATAAAAACTGTACCACATTTAGTTTATTTTTTTGCTTGAATGGATAAAATGTTTTTTATGCTTTTTATTTTTATTTTTTATGAAGAACAAATAGCAATGAGACAATTTCAAATCAAACTAACAGGACAGATTCAATAATTAATACATTGCAAACAGTTTTTGTAATGGTTTGCTGTGGTACAAGGTACATACATGATATTCTATTTACAGACACTATTAGAAGAGATGTCTTTAATCAATGAATTAAGAGAATGTAGCTGTATACTTATATTTTTAAAAACTGAATTATATCATAGTCTCAATAATTAATACTTTCTGTATGTTATCATCCTAATGGTTGTCCATAGTACTGGAAGCCAACATAATATCTTGTCCAACCACTATTAGTGCAAATCTTGCTTCTCATAGAATTATGCAGAAGTACTACATACTTATCTCAATTGTACTGTTTATACAAACACATGATGGTTCTTCCTTTGTATCTCCCTTTTTACTCTAGACCTGTCAAAGATGGGCACTCCATTGTCATTAAACCATTATAGGTGCCTGAACTCGGCGACACAATCAAACACACTCCGGCAGTTCACAATAATAGTAAATTATCTAAAGAAGTTGTTGAATACAGCCATTTACACCTCAACCTATTATTATTCCCCCACATTATCTACCTCATTTTTATACGTTTCTGCTGGATAGTTAAAACCAAAATAGAGCAAGACCTATATAACAAAAAATGTAGCTTATGTGTTTGATGAGGTCAGTGAAGTCACCTCAGGGTTTATCTTGTTATCTTGTACCTCAATCTATAGATACTTTGTCTGTGTCAGCCACGTGGTTGAGTCAAGGCCATTACTTGAGCAGTTTGCTCTCAGGGACAGCCTGATAGAAAGTTTTCTCTCCATGTGACTCTCCCTAGGTACACTATAGATCATCGATCACCTGCTTCTGTGGCTCCATAATCTCCTTGATCAGAAAATTTGGGGCACAGCTGAGTTTCATGATGTACAGGTTCTCCTATGCACTGAGTCTTTGCTGACCTTGAAAGAATAGGGCCAAAATGTTCGCTGGCCTTGTGGCCCTTCTACTTCTCCAATTTTTGATCTGTGAACTTAGGTTGGTAACCACCCAGAAGAAAAGCTGACTAGTACACTGCAGCATATGCCATGCACTTTGTCCTAACTACCCAACTAAATTCTTTTTAGTTGTTGTTGTACATTTATATTTGTATTTCTTGTTTTGACATATACTAGGGAGACTACACGATATTTGCACTTATGAGTATATGTTCAAAAGGCATCCATTTTGATATAAATGTTCAAGTTTATCATTCTTTATAGTTGAGTAATAGGGCATTATATAGAAATACCACATATTATTCAATGATTCCTCATGTGACGGACATCTTGGCTGTTTCCAAGATTTTGCTATCACAAATTGTACTGCTATAAACACAGGTATACATATATCAGTATGACATAATGTTTTCATTTCCTTTAGGAAAATTCCCAGTAGGGGAATAGCCGGTTTGAATGCGATTTCCAGTCCTACTCTTTTGAGGAGTCTCCACACTGATCTCCACAATGGTTGTACCCGTCTACATTCCCATCAGCAGTGGAAAAGTGTTCCCTTTTCCACACATCCTTTCCACATTTGCTGTTGGTTGATTTCTTTATAATACCCATTCTTTCTAGAGTGAGATGTTATCTCAGTGTTGTATTAATTTGCATTTCATGGATGGCTAGCGATGTTGAGCATTTTTTCATGTATTTATTTGCTTCTTTAATTTCAATCACTCAGACGTATGTATACATCTCAGATGCCCATTTCTGGATTGGGTCTTTAAATCTGAGGGCCCTAACATATCTTAATTCTTTATATATTCTAGAGAGCAGACCTTTCTCTGATTAATTATTAGTTAGGATTTTTTTCAAAATTTGTGGGTTGTCTTTTCACTTTCTTAACAATTTCTTTTGACATGCAGAAACTGCTCAAGAACAGTGGATCCCTGTTGCTCATTATTTCAACTGTTTCCCATGGGAATACATGATTGTTCATGAACTCTTTGCCTACTTCTATGTCCTCAAGAGTTCCTCCTACTTTCTCTTCCAAGAGATTGAGTGTTTCTGTTTTAATGTTTAAATCTTTAATTCATTTTGACTTTAGCTTAGTGCATGGTGATAGAGCTGAGCCAATGTTTAGTTTTCAGCAAGTAGAAAGCCAATTTTTCAAGTACCATTTGTTACAGACCTATCTTTCTTCCATTAAGCGTGTTTGGCCCCTTTGTCAAAGATCTGGTGGCTGAGGGTGTTTGCAGCAGCCTGTGCATCTTCTAATCTATTCCATTGATCTTCAGGTCTATTTTATTGCCAATACCATGCTGATTTTTATCACAGTGGCTTTGTAGTATAATTTCAAGTCTGGAATTGTGATGCCTCCTGCCTTGTCTTTGTTGGCCAGAATTACCTTTGGTATTCTATGTCTTTCCTGGTTCCAAGTAAATTTTGGTAATGATTTCTCTAGGTCTGAGAGGTATGCTGGTGGCAGTTTGATAGGGACTGCATTAAATCTGTACAATAATTTTGGGACTATGGCCATCTTCATGATGTTGGTTCTTTCTATCCAGGAGCATGGAATATATTTCCATTTTCTGAAATCCTATATAATCTGTTTTGTAAGGATGTTGCAATTTTCCGAGAAAAGACCTTAGACTTCCTTGGTTAAGTGAATTCAAAGGTATTTCAATTTCTACAGTGCTATTGTAAAAGGTGTTGTTTGTATAGTTTCCTTGTCAGTGTGTTTGTTATCTATGTAGAAGACTTCTATTGACTTTTGAGTATTGACTTTGTATCCTGCTATGCTACTGAATTTCCAAATCATTTGTAGTAGCTTCTTGGTGGAATTTTTTAGATCTTCCAAGTAAAGTATCATGTCATCTGAAAATAGTGATAATTTAAGTTCTTCTTTATCTATTCTTTTTCCTTTTATTAGTCCCTCTTTCCTAATGACTGTTGCTAATGATTCCAAAACTATATTGAATAGAAGGGGTGATAGAGGACATCCTTGTCTTGTAACTAATCTAAAACACTTTAGTTTTCCCCGTTTAGAATTATATTAGATGTTGGGTTGTCATATGTGGCTTTTATCACGTTGAGGTAGAGTCCATCTATTCCAATTTTCTGTAGGGTTTTGAACGTGAATGAGTATTGGATTTTGTCAGAAGTTTTTTCTGCAACAATTGAGAAGATCATGTGTTTTTTAGATTTCAGTCTATTAATGTAGTTTATTACATTTATAGATTTTTGAATATTGAACCATCTTTGCATCCCTGGAATGCATCCTACCTGGTCATGGTGTATGATTTTCTTGATGATTTGCTGTATTCTATTTGCTAGGATTTTATTGAGGATTTTTGCACCTATGTTCATGAGGGAGATTTGCCTGGTTGTGTCTTTCCCTAGTTTTGGAATCAGTATAATACTTGCCTCCAGAAATGATTTTGGGAGGACTGCTTCCTTTTCAATTTCATTGAAGTGTGTGAGGAGTGTAGGGATTATATGTTCTATAAATTTCTTGTAGAATTCAGCTGTGAATCCATCACAACCTGTACTCTTCTTTGTCGTCAGCCTTTTTATTACATTTCATATTTTGTTGGCTGTTATTGGTTTACTGAGAGTTGTTGTATCTTCTTAGTTCAGTTTTGGTAATTTGTACCTTTTTAGGAATCTATCCATTTCTTATGTGTCTTCCATGCTGAGAGTGTAAAGATTCTCAAAGTAACTACTGATAATCTGAATTTCCACTAGGCCTGTGGTGATTTCACCACTTTCATTCCTTATGGCTTATATTTGCATTTTTCCTTTCCTGTTTTTTGATCAAGTTGAATAGAGGCTTATCAATTTTATTTACTCGTTCCACGAACCAACTTTTTGATTTTTGAATTCTTTGAAATGTTGTTTTCATCTCAATTGAATTAATTTCTGCTTTAATCTTTATGATTTCTTCCCATCTTTGCACTCTGGGTTTGGTTTGCTCTTTCATTTCTAGATGTTGGAGGTACAACATTAGGGTTTATATTTGTTCCCGTTCTGTTTTCCTAATGTCTGAGTTCATAGATATGATTTTCCTTCTAGGAACTACTTTCATTGTGTCACATAAATTCCAGTAATTTGTGGTTGAATTTTTATTGAATTGTAGATATTGTTAAATTACTTGTTGAATTTCTTCTGTTACCCATTGATTGCTGAGCAGGGTGTTGTTTAATTTCCATGAATTTAGCAGGTTTTTCTGTTTTCTTTTGTCGTTTATTTTCAGTTTCATTGCACTGTGGTCAGATAATTTGCATGGGATAATTTCTCTTTTCTTGCAGACACTTAACCTTGACCTATGGACCAGTATGTGGCCCATTTAGGAAAATCATGCATGTGCAGCTGAAAAAAATGTGTATTAAACTGTGGTTGGGTGGAACACTCTGTATATGTCCATCAGGTCCATTTGTTCCAAGCTCTGGTTCAGTTCTGCTAATTCCTTGCTAATTTTCTGTCTGGTTAATCTATCTTTTTGAGACAAGGGGGTGTTAAGGTCTCTTGTTAGGACTGTGGTCTTGGATATTAGGTTTTTTGTGTCCCATAAGATTTGTCTTACATTGTTGGATGCTCCTGTGTTTGGTGCTTAGATTTTTAAGAGTGTTACCTCTTCCTCTTGATTTTTTCCCCTAACCAATACATAGTGGCCTTCTTTGTGTCGTCTGATCATTCTTGGTTTGAAGTTGAGACTGTCTGAGAAGCCAAAGGCTCTCCCTCAGACTCACCACACACTCATCAAAGCAGGATACCAAGAGTTGGAAAAATTCCCATGTGCTGGGTGGACTTGAGGCCTGGGGCTCCAGATGGCGCAGTACACATGGTAAGAAGCCAGAGCCTCTCCCTCAGACTCACCACACGTTCATCAAACGGGGATGCCAAGAGTGGGAGAAATTCCCACTCACTCAGCAGGCTTGGAGGCAGCCACCACATTTAGTTTATTATAAGTTTAACGTCTTCCCCATTTATGATACTGATTCATTTGCTCAGGAAATATTTTGGAAACCTACAATATGACAAACACAATACTGGACATCACTAATGTAATGGTACACAAACAGGACCTAAGATCTGCCTTGATGGAACTAATAAGCTGCCAATGAACAATTACATATTTTTACACATAAATTTAGAAATATAACCATGTACAGCATTGAATCAGGAAAGTCCTATGACTTTTTTTCTTGTCTCCTGTTTTCATTTATTACTGTATTTTTAAACAATCATTTACTTGAGAAACAGTATCTGTATATACAAAATATGATAAATATACAGCTACTTCTCTTAATGAGAAAAAAGATTTGTACTAATAGTATACTATTTGTACTAATAGGATATCATGTCTGCATCTTGTACTATGAATAACTACTACAAAAACAATATTCAATGTATTTATTATTGTATCTGCCCTACTAACCTGTTTTGAAATTGTCTAATTGATATTTGTTTCTCAATAAAATTACTTTTAACAAAGCTGGCAATGAGGAGAGGCAACAGACAATTGTATATTCTATTTAATTCTGTATAGTACATGTGTAATAAATGCCATGGGAAAATAAATAAGAATAAAGGTCTCGGTGTTGGGAAATATCTCACGTTATCCAGGAAGGAGAGTGCTTTGAGGAGATGCCACTCGACAGTGAGAGGTAATGGAGTATCTGTGAGAAGTTCTGCAGTAGGAAATAGATTGGCAAGTGCATGTATACTAAGGTAGAAGTAGGCTTGGTGTGCTAAGCAACACAAACAAGGCAAATATGGCTGGATCAGTGTCGGAGGGAATGGAGTGGGGAAAGAAGCTTGCTAGGCTATAAACTATGCAGAGTTTCCTATCTAGTTCAGCAGTCTCTTTCATTTTGAGTGGCTAAGGTTTGGGAGCATCTTTAGATTAATTTGAGCTATTTGATTAACATTCTAAAATATCAGGCTATATACTTGGATGAGACAACAAAGATATGAAATGAGATACATATTTATTTCACAATTAATTTGAAATGGTATATAAATAAAACATGATGGTAAAAGGAGACACAGAAAATCATAATTTTAAAAATGAAAAGTGCAGCTTCAAGTTCAAGTCTAGTTCAATATTTTTTCTTCCCAAAGCACAATAAACCTGGGCAATTCCCTTTGATCTGAAAATGGATGTGACCATTCCCTTTTTGATTAAAGCTGATCTTTTTCAAATCTGAATAAATGATATTTTCACTTGCAAAATGGTTTTCCCTCAGTGGACTGTTATCTTTCTGTAGGTCAAGAATCCTCCCCTACCCACCAAACCAAGACCAAGACTATAAATTGACAAATGCCATTGTTTTGCACCACCAAAAATACATAAATACTTTCAGTTCCAAACTATAGCACACCTTTCTCTGTCTTGGGAGCCCACACCCTATTTCTTTGAGTGCATATGTTTTAAAATATCTACATAATAAACAATTTCTGTAGCTCTTATTAATACATTTTGCAATTTTTTTCCCCTTGAAGAGAACCAGCAAACCTGTAAGCCTCTTCTGTGGATCAGGTGTGTTAGGTACCTTATTGCCATTTCAGGAGCCTCTGGGGCCCTTTTCAGTAACTAAATTTGCTGCGTGGTGTGCTAGATCTGAGTCTTGAAGTTCAAAGGGCTAATTTGAAGGTGTGGGATGATATTCGTCAGTGTCAAGACTCCAGGCTTTTTATATCCTGTTTCTGTTACACACTAGTATGCTACTTTCATCTTTATGATTAATAGCACAGAGGCAAGATAAAAAAAAAAATAAAAACTGATCCAAAAGGAGGCAAGGAAAATCATAATTTATTCATTATTTATTTATTTATACCTAAACATAACAAGCCTGGACAATTTCCTTTCCTGTACAAATGGGTTGGGCATCATCGCTCCTTTTTACATTTGCATATGGTCCCCTTCCACTTGTGAATAGACCAACTTTGGCACCTATACATTAGGATTTGCCTTATGAATGGACCGTTATTATACTGTATGTAGGCCATCCTGTCCCACCTGTTAAACAAGACAAAAATTACAGATTGTCAAATTTCACATATTTCTGCTACCACAGCACACACAGATTCCCAGTTCGCAGCTGTAGCACATCTCAAGTCTTGGAATCCTTCCACTGCATTACATACAAAGTCTCTGCTGAATAAACTCTTCCTGTGCCTCTTATTGACATATCCAAAACTTCTTTTTCCACAGAGGGAGTCAGCAATTCTGTGAACTTATTCTACAAACAGTGGATTAGGTTTCTTATTTGTACCTCAGGGGCCTGTCAGCCTCAGACCAGTAAGGGCATATGGACAATATTTAATAAGAAAAAGAAAAGAAAAAATTAAGTTTTCAAACAGGTTGAAGGCTATCTCCCAAGGTAGACTGATATACACTGAGTCTCTCAAAAGAAGTAGAATTATACCAGATGGAAATAAAAAGAAGGCTGCAATAGTTATGCATTATATCGGGTTGGGCACAGAGTTATCTGGTATGCATTATAAAATGTACATTGAGATGTGATGGAAAATAAATCAATATTCATATATTGAATTTCTGTTATATTTAAAGCTCCATGATAGGAAAAGCTATATAAATGATTGAGACGTAGTTTCTAATCATAAAACATTTAAGCCTAAGAGAAGAGATACACATACACATATCATATACATGACAGCAAAATAAAATATTAATATTTGGGGGACTTAGCAAAGAAAGAGATTTATTAACTCATATATTTCATTGCTCTTTTTAGTTTATTTGCCTTCCTTCTACACCACTACACTGTGGACTATTTCTGGGCAAGCATCATTTATTAATGAATATTTTAGTAGCTATTAAAATTGCCTCTCGGTGCTAAGGATATATTAGAGAACATAAATTCATCATTAGAAACATGTTAATAAATTGAGAAATTGTCTCACCTTTTGTTATTTTGTTTTGCTATGTAAGACCTTGAGATTATATACATTTAGTCAATTCATCTTTTATAGTCCTGTGAATCATTGTTAGTATTTCCATGTAAATCATGAACAGCAAGATAGTCTAAGTTCAGTTGCATTCAGATTAACTATGCACACATAATCACACTTGAAAGTATTTAGAAAAGTCATTGTTATTTGGTACCATACACCATTATACCTTAATGAACAAAATAAAAGCAATAAAAAAATTATACTACCTTCAAGAGGCTTAAATTTTATCAAGTACTTTAGATATATAAATGTCAGGTAATATGTATTGTGTAACAGCTTTAAAGTTGTTGATTGAATTCCTTTTTGAGTAAAAAATATTTGAGCAATGCCTTGAAGAATGTGAGGGAGTTGGTAATGTTTATAACTAAGGGAGGAGGCCAGAGTGCTTTTACCAAATGGAAAGATGGATACAAAGGTCCTGAGACATTTATTTGACTAATCTGTTCCATATATAGCTGAGGCAAAGCATCTGATACCTAGTGCAAATAGAGTAGAGAGTGGTAGGGATTGTGAACAGAGAACAAACAATTTGGTAAATCTCTAAGGGGCTTTAAGTTTGTTAAAAAAAATAAAAGAAAACTTTGGTTGTTATTTTGATTGAGATGGGGAGACAGAGGGGAATTTTGAGTAGAGGAATGACATTAACTTGTGTACATTTTTAAAGAGGCACCTGGCTTCTCTGCTGAGAATAGACATTGGAGTGAGTTAAACGCAAAAATAAGGTGACATTTGCCATGCTTCTGCAGTAATACAAGAAAGAGTTGATGGTGATGTTGGGCAACCTGGTAGCAGGGAATATGACAAAAGATACCATGATATTACTTATATGTTTGAAAATAAATACAACAGACTGAGCTACCTGAGTAGATGTGAAATACTAGGGAAGAAATTAAATTCAAATATGAACAATGCCCAGTTACTTGGTAGGAATAACTGAAAGAATGGTTTTGCAGACAAGTTGTAAAGAGGAGTTTCTTTGTGAAGAAAGTTCTGTGGCTTGATTCAAGATCATACTTCAGTTCTGTCATCATGGTCCTTACTGTGTGTAGGAAAACAATTATTAACTATTTGCACCAGGAACTTGAATGTTCACTAATGAGTATTATTGAATAAATGAATTAACATATGAATAGAAATATGTACCTGGTCTTTACTGTAATTCTCTGGTATTAACCAGCCCACAGCACAAGCCATTGTCAGATGATGCACTTGCATAAAATGATTTTAACACAAGTGTTAAACCAAAAGAAGACAATATATCCAAGCCTAGGACAGATTATTATTGTCAGCATATCAAAACAGTCCTATAGATAACCCACTACTATTATGGACTACTGGAGTATATTAGATTATTTTGCTGAATTCACGCACCTACAATATTTATTTTTTCATTTATTTTTTATTTTTGGCGGAACTTGGGTTTGAACTCAGGCCCTTCTGTTTGTCAGGCAAGCACTTATTCCACTGAGCCGTCTCCCCTGCTCCCCTGCACCTTAAATGGCAGTGGAATACCTATCTCTGACAAAACTAAACAAAGAAAGGGAATACAAATGAAGGACCATTTTGTATCTGTATATACAAAATAGGATAGAAATACAACTACTGTCTATTAATTCAATGGGAAGAAAAATTTATATTAATAGTGTTTGGGCAAGATATTGCATCTGCATCTTGTACTATGAACAATCACTACAAAGACAACAATGGGCAAAGTATTCATTATTGAAACTCCTACTAATCGGTTTTGAAATTGTCTGATTGCTATTTGTTTCTCAATAAAATTAATATAACATAAACAAGATACACTTGAAATGGAGAAATAACAATCCATTACAGAAATAATGCAAATATGATGAGTGAAGTAAAAAGAATAATTTCAGATAAAGGAATGAAATTGAAACAGAACTCTCAGGATTTGTTGTAACTTTGAAAAATCCTTTTCATATGCTGTGACATAGAATTTTATTGGTTGCCATTTTAGCACCAACGAAATGGACAAAACTGTAAAAAATCACATAAATAACATTTATAACTGTCTTAAATTAGTCTATATAAATCTCCCTAAGCCACACCTATCTTCTGGTATGGAAGGCCATGTTTGTGAGGGTTTGCTGTTGGAGTAGTGTTTAAAATGTGTGTTTCGTTCAGAGAAAATGTAGACTAAACCCTTTAATCAACTTGCTTCTTTACAGACATTTATAAATTTGATTCATGAGTATGTAGGTCATAGAGAGCTTTCCACACTCTCACACAATATACAGAGAAGTTCGTGCTTTCTTATTAATGAGATATTTTGACCTATAGTAAAAAGAACATGACCTTAGTGTGTAAAGGGGAAAAAAGGCCTCTTTCTGGTCGAAGAGAGTGTGAGAAGAAGAGGAAAAGAGAAATAAATGGAAGCAAACATGTCCATATTAGACTTTTCTTTCCAGGTCTCAACCATGAAGGAAGTAATGTGCTAAATAATCTGAAGCAAATGCTAAGTGCAGGGATAGTTCTAAAATATTTTCAATAATTAGAGGAGCAAAAATGTGCTACTTAATTGGCACTGGGATTTCTAGCAGAGTTAAGAGTACAAAGTGAGCTGGTCAGCATAGAGGTTGTTCGAAGTATTACCTCAAATTGATGTTTATTCTTCTATGTATTCCAGACAGGCTAAAGTAAGAACTGCTGATCACTACCTAGGCTGATCCTAAGGCTGATATAACAAAGCCAATGTTATAACATAGAATGAAGGTACCTAGATAAAAAGATTTTATAAAGAATATATCAGAATCTAGAAGGGCCTTGAAATCCCAGATTTGGGGTTTAGTTTTATTATAATGAAAGGGATAGAAAGAGAGAATTCAGTAACTAGACAAAACAATATTTTGTTGAAAAGCAAAATAAGTTTCTTAAAATTGTCAAAATTTTTATATTTGAATATTTACTTGCTTTGAATGAATATTCACTAAGAAAACCAGGCCAATCACTGACAAATTGGAGAAATATTTTCTTTGTAGAAATGAACTTCACTATAAGTATTCCTGTGATCTTGTTACACAAGCATATTCATAACTTGTCATACTCAAAGGATTAATGTTGCTTAAATTACATATAAATCTACTTCATTTATTAATTTTTGTGCCAAGAAATTCTGGACTTAAAAAGAGGAACAATTATGCAGATACCAAAAATGTCTTATTTCAGTATGGAGCATCACACTTTGAACTGTGTTCCCCCAAAATTTAAAAGTGGAAACCATAATCTCCAGTATCATATCTGTTTTTCCTTTCTTTTTCTTTTTCTTTTTCTTTTTCTCTTTCTTTCTTTCTTTCTCTTTCTCTTTCTCTCTCTCTCTCTCTCTCTCTTTCTTTCTATATTTCTTTTCCTTCATTTTTCTTTCTTTTTGGTGGGGGAGAACTGGGGATCAAACTCAGGACCTTGAGCTTGTCGGGTAGTCACTTATGCTGTTGAGCCATCTCCCTGTCCCTGTATCTCATAATGTTATTTTCTTGGATGTACAATGTTTACGCAGGTAGTCATGAGTGAATATTTGTATTTTTTCCAAAAGGTAGAACAATGGGGAACATATTTTCTTCATTGTTGCAACATTACTTCATACCAAAGCAGAAGAAACACAATGTGAAAAAATTGAAAATCAGAGAAGGCGACCATATGCCTGTTACTCTAGTACTTGGGAGGCTAAAACAGAAAGATCACTACTTGAGCTTGATTTAGGAAACTTAATGACTTAGCGAGACATTTATGTTGCTCAGTTTGAAGACTCTCTTCAATTGCCAGTGTTTCAAACAACAATAGTAAAGGTGCAAATGAAGCTGCGTCCTAAAGTGCATAGTAACAAAATGAACCCAGTAACAAATGGCATTATACATATCATGTGAGGAAGATTTAACCAATTAACACAAGATTGCCTTATTATCTAAAATCAAATTGTGTAGTATATCAAAACAATAAAGGGAGTTGATGGTGAAGTAATAGAACACAAAGTTAGCATGTGCATGACACTAGATTCAATCTCCAGCAAATCAATTAATAAAAATAATGATAATAAAAATGCAGAATGAACATTGGAAAATTTCTATATCTTTTCCTAATGAAATTCTAAAATCTGTAAGAAAACTATTTCCTAAATGGAGAAACCATAGTAGCATTTATGTTCAACATTTCTGTTCTACTTTATACTAGAAGCTATAGCCATAAAATTAAGGAAACTGACTAAAAATCATCTATATTGAGAAGAAACAATATTTAAAGTATTACAAATGAAATGACTGCATACAGACAGTTCTTAGAACTAAAAACTAAATTCAACAAGCAAATCTGGCAAGGTTTCAAGAAACAAAGTATAGAAAATTCAACAATATTTCTATAACACTAGTGAAAAACAAATCAAAGCATAAAATTAAGAAATGGCTTCGCTTATAGGGCCGGCAAGATAGCTCAGAGATTAAAGCACCTGCTTAGGCAGACACAGGGACCAAGGGATCCATTCCCAGCCTACCATGTGAGCCCTGCAAGCTGAGATGGGGATTGAGACTGGGTGTGGTGGTGCACACCTGTAATCCCAGCACTTGGGAGTCTCAAACCCAAGCAGGGTCGCTACAAATCCAATCTATGTAGCGCAACCCTATAGACCCTGTACTATAGCCTCTTTAACAAATGGTGCTGGAAAACATGGCTTTCTACATGCCGAAAACTAAAACTTAACCCAGCTCTATCACCATGCACTAAGTTAAAGTCAAAATGGATTAAAGATCTAAACGTTAAAACAGAAACACTCGATCTCCTGGAAGAGAAAGTAGGAGGAACTCTTGAAGACATAGGGGTAGGTAAAGAGTTCATGAAC
>PVKA01022543.1:0-36946 GCA_004027165.1 Ctenomys sociabilis | reverse complement strand
CCTTGTTGTTGTTGTTGTTGTTGTTCTTCTTCTTCTTCTTCTTCTTCTTCTTCTTGTTCTTCTCTTCTCTTCTCTTCTCTTCTCTTCTCTTCTCTTCTCTTCTCTTCTCTTCTCTTCTCTTCTCTTCTCTTCTCTTCTCTTTCTTTCTTTCTTTCTTTCTTTCTTTCTTTCTTTCTTTCTTTCTTTCTTTTCTTTCCTGTACTGGGAATTAAACTCAGGACCTTGTGCTTGCCAGGCAGGTGCTAAAGACTTGGCATTTCTAACACTTTGCCAAGGGATGTCACACTGCCTTTCAGAGACCCAGCTGAGACCCACTGTCTAGGGTCACAAGTGGCAAACATGCTGGACAGACTGCCTCTGAAGGGTCTGCACTTTCCTCCGGCACTCGTGAAGCCCGAGGCCCCTCAGGTGTCCTAACACAGCCTTAGGGCCATGCAGGTCTTGCGAAGGCCATCGTGTTTCTCAGCAGCTGTACAGCATGGGTGTCTGTAATTCTGGCTGTTCATTGTCAGCCAGACTAAGCCTACTAAAATGACTCTGAGACTTTGTTTTTTTGGAAAATGGGCTTTATCTAAAAGGTGGTGAAGTAGCCCATGTGAGGGGCATGCAGGACCTGATCTGAAAATCTCCTGGTGAGGGCTGCTGACTTACAGTTTTAGTGTAAATCAAGGGAGTGGTCAGAGGTGCTCTTAGCACCCACACGGTGGCTGCCGGCAAGATCCTCAGGGCCTGCTGTTGGAATCACACTTGAGTTCCTTATCATCCCAGGATGTGGCAAATCCGAGGGTGCTGGATTGAAAGCTGGTGCCACCTCCCCTGCCAGTTGAGCTCCTGGCACCTCTGGTCCTGCCTGGTGAGACACACCCTGTCCTTCCAAGCCGAGAGTGCTCATGACAGGCCCTGGTGACAGCACATACCAGGAGCGCTGTCTAGCAGGAGGGAGTGCTCTGTCATGGCTGCTTAGGGGACTCAGATGGGGGCGCTTCCTGGGCAGACCCAGCCTCCATGGCCAGGGTGGTGACAGCCCCTAACTGGGATGCAGCCTCCGTAAGAACACACGGAGCACCTTACAGAAGCAGCTCTTCCATCCCCTCAGCCCCTAGTCTCCAGGTCAGCTCACAGAGATCAAGATAGGGAGATAGTGTGACTTAGACTGGCTTGTAAGAGAGCCAGGGGAAGGTGCCCAGGATCTACTAGGGATACCTCCCAGGACCACGTATAGAATTTCTTGTGGGTTCATACAAGGTGTGGATGGGGCAAAAGGACACCGACACCATGGCAAGCTCACCCGTGGCTCTCCTGGAGGTGCCTGCCCTGTGCTCCTCAGGGGGTACTTTCATTTATTTCGCCCTTCTCTTTTGTTTGGCCCAGGTTCACTCCGCAGAGTCAGTCTCTTTCTCTCTTACCCTCTAATTTTCAAATGAACTTTGTCACCACTTTTGCTTGTCTTGGTCAATTCTCTGAGACAAGAAGAACCTGGAAAGCCAGAGGGAAGCACCCTCAAAGCCCAGTAGCAATGTAGGGACCCAGCTTTGCTCACAGGGGATGGTGGCAGGGAGCCTCAGATCATGGCCCGCACCCCTTGCCCTGACATCTTCAGCACAGAAACCTTGTGGTTCACCTAAACAGGAATGTCCTCATCCCTAAGGGAGTCTGTGATGGGTGAGAGACACTTTCTGAGAACACAAAGACAGCAGCCTCCCAACAGCTGCGTACCCTGGTGCCCCTGAGCGGCCCCAGCTGTCTCTCTGGTGTCTTGCCTCGTGTTGTGAAGGGGCTGGATGGGCACAAGCGTCTTTGCTTTGCCTGTGGGGATGCGCTTGGCAGGGTCTTGGTTATGGCTGCTGAAGTAAGTTTATGGTCTTCACGTCTGCTGCCTTGGCACCGACTGCCCAGGAAGTAGGAAGGGCCTTGCAGGGTGGGCTCAGGGACAAATCAGCCTGCCTGCGATTCACGTCGCCTAGGGAGGAGGCCAGGGTGGGGGCCCCTCCCCTCCTTAGCGTTCCCAGCTGCCAGCCTCACCTCTAAGTGCTGTCAGAAGCAAAAGGAGCACACTTTGGAATCGGCTCCGTGAGTACCCGGATGGCCTGACGTGCATTTCCAGACCCTGGGTAGAGCTGCCGTTCAGTGTGGCACGCACGGCCCCAGGTCATTGGCCGTATCTGGGACACGCCTGGCAGGTCCTAAGTGAGACAAACAGCACAGCTCAACCAAGCAGAGAATGACAGAGACCCACATGTGTGCCCACAAGCTGGCTTAGGTCTGTCACCAGGCTGGGAAGGCATTGGTCGTCTCTGTCCATTTCCCAATGTATGGGAAGCCACAAGTGTGATTTACTGGGAATTAAGGTAAAGCCTGAGTTCTTAGGTGGCTCTCTTGGGCCATCAGTGATAGCCAGCCAGCCAGCCAGGCAGCGTGGTATCCTCAGGAATGGATTCCTGCAGGCAAAACTCCTGGGTCAGCAAACTCAAGGCCTTGCAGTGGACAAAACCTTCTCAGCTTTGGCCCCAAGCCCTTGGGGACTAGGTGGGAAGGCCAGTCCCAGTCCCAGCTATGTCCCTCCCAGTGTGACCTTGGGAAGGTTGCCCACTTCCTCCTCCTCCTCTGCACCTTGTCAGGGGGCATCCGGTGTGCCTGAGGGTCCTGTCACCTCTCTTGGATTTTGGTCCAGCTCCAACCCATTGGGCATGCCACACATAACCATCAGGGTACTGGCAGTTTGGCACTTTGTCCTAGTCAGAAGTGGGAGAGCTTGGGAGGGCCACAGGCTGGTAGCCACCTCTGTTTCAATGGTGAAGCGAAGGGAACTAGGTTTCCCCTTTGACCCATGTCAGCCACTGATGTGTTGCTTAGTTCCTGTTTCTCTTTGCCCACTCAGGAAGGCCCGGTGTGCAAGATCTTGGGCCCAAATGCTGGGCCATAAGCTACACCAGAAAATGCTAGCTCATAGGCTGCAAAAAGGGAAGCAGGTTTTCCCAGGTGGCATTCCTGCTGAATGACTAGGTATCTTAGGGCTGGTGCCCATGTCTTACACTGCCACTACCAAATGGAGCCTTTTAGAGAAAGAAGAAAGAAGAGAGAGAGAGAGAGAGAGAGAGGGAAGGAGGGAGGCAGGGAGGGAGGAAGGGAAGGAAGGAAGGAAGGAAGGAAGGAAGGAAGGAAGGAAGGAAACAAGTGGCAGGAGTCTATGTGGATTAGCTAACTCATGCACACAAGGCACTAAGAGAAACAATAGTTTCCAAACTTAAGGAAGACTATCACAAGAGCCACACACGCATAGCGAAGGCCTGTGGGGAGGGGCACAGGAGAAGAGCTTTGCCCAGGCCTCACAGGCTGTTCCCAGCCTGCCCTGGGGGTTTCCTAACACCAGGCGGCAGGAGCCTGCTGGCAGAGCCAGGCTGCAGGAAGGCTCGCCCACCTGTGTGTGGGAACGCAATGAGCTGTCTGAGCGCTTTGTTTCCTAACGCCTCGGTCCTTTTGGTGTTGCTCTGTGCAGTGGAGGAGTCTCCAGGGAAGGACAGTTTTTCCCAAGTCAGAACTCCTTGCTCCCACTTCTGCCAGCCATAAACAAAAGGCAGAAGTGAGAGGCAGGGGGCTGTGGTGCTTGGGAAGCTTGAAGTTGCATCTGGGGCCAGCTGCATGCACAGAGGACAGCCAGATTCCAGGGGAGCTTTGAGCGGTCATCCTTCCGGCCATCAGTAGCGATGGCGCTGGACACAGAACAGGGCTGGGAGTGGAAGTCTGGCTTGGATTTGATCTCCCCCCCCCCCCCCGGAAGTGCTGGCTGTAGCTCTGCCCTGGGAAATCTCCTCCTGGTGTGTTTGACCAGCAGATTTAAGTGTGGAGCTAGATTTGTGAAGCTGAGGCATGGGCTCTGGGGGCATAGCCCAGTCTGTATTTGTGAATCTTCTCTGCCTTCTGTCTTTGGAAATACCCTTTCGCCTGTCTGGGAGAGCTGAGAATGATCTGCAGCCCAAGTGCAGCTTGGGGGTGGGGGGTGGGGACCACACTGGTGTCAAGCAGCAGAGCATCTATTAATAGAACCCTGGTCTTTCTGGAGCTTCTGTCAGCTCTCTGCTGTCCTCAGGGCCTTTGCTCTGTCAGGGGCCCAGTTTGCTGCCTCTTCCCTCCCAAGCCTGTTGGCACAGGTTCAGACAAGCTGCAATGACTGGGTAAAGTTCCTGGGGGGAGGGGTAGCTTGTCTTGGGTGGCTCTTGTCTCCCAGGATGGAAAGAGGACAGGGAACTGAAGGTTGGGACCACCCTGAGTTAGAATTCCTTGGAGACCACTCACCAAGGCGATCACCTGGGCAGATCCCTGGGTGGTCTTGGAAGTCCTGTGTGTGTCCTTTAGCCAAATCAAGAGCAAACAGAGGGGAGCTTCAAGGTCCCCAGGAGTGGGACCATGCTAAGAGAAGTTAAGAGCTGGCCTTGGCTTTTCATTAAATACACAGGGTGGCCGCAAACAAAGCAGTGGGTGTTGGGAACACTGGTTTTTCTGGTCCCCTCCGAATTATTTTTAAATAGGTGGCCCACATCACCACCACCACCTGTAATTTTTGTTGTCACCATATGAATAGATGCTGATAAATTTGCTTCTCTGGCTTATGGTGGCGTCTCTGATCTGTCTTTCCCTTCTCAGTTTCCATGTGCTGCAGCAACCATCGGTGCGGTTCGCAGTGACCTATGTTTTTTTCGTGCATGTTTTTGTTTCAGAATAACTGGGAGATGAAACAGGAAACTCTGTGACACGCTCGATCGAAAAAGACACAGACAGAAAAACCAGGATTCGGCCTCACCTCCGGCAGCCACCTTTACCCGCTGTTAGCTGATCACGGGAGGCAGGTGAAGGGTTTGCCCTGGGACTACATTCTAACGACCATGGACTCGTGGGCCCTTGGGGTTCACTGGGGATGTGATATTCCGGTTACTGTCAGCTCTGGTCATTTTCCTTTCTCTGGTCGATGTCTTGAGCCTCATTCTCCTCTCCTTCATTAAAAGCAAAACAAAAGAACATCGAATCGTGTGCTTATTAGCTACGTTTAAGCACTAATTTAAAGGAACAGTGTTTGAGATTAATTTCTCCAAGGCCAAGTAAATCTAATTACAACCACATGAATCATCCTGACAGCATTACATGATGCTGAGCTTGAATTTTTCATCTCTCAACCATGCTTGCACTACTTCCGGTGTCTCTTTAGAAGATCTCCCTTGGTCTATAGGGGCAGGTTGATATCTGTGGAATACGTGGGGATACACCTGAAAATCTCTTCCCACAACATCCTGGTCATGGACTAACTGGGAGCCTGAGATCACTCCTAACCTTGAGCTTTCATCCATCTGGAGAGACCTCAACTTTCTTTGTTCCTCTTCTGCTTAGTCTATATAGAGTTCTCTAGGACCTACTGTGCCTCAGGGTTCTGGAGATAAAGTAGTGGGCGGGTCACCCCCCCCCCCCCCCCGCTCCATTTGCTGGGCATCTCTAGAGTGCTCAGATTGGGCTTGGTTCAGGAAAGGGCAAGGCTTGCTGTTCGCTGCTTATCACGGGCACTGCGTTCAAGTGCCCTGCTTCCTCCAGATCCAACCGTCAATCCCGAGCCGCTGCGTTTGTCACCTGGGCATCCTTCGACATGACTAGATGGCTGGAAAACATTCCTTCTGCAGAGCCCCACTCTTATCCGCAGTCGGGGACAGGAGGACAACGTGACCTTTCTGGGGATAGGCTAAAGAGGACACCTCCCATTGCTTTTCTCCTGTCTTCCCTTTTAAGCTTAGTGACATCAAAGGATAGTTCTAAGTGGCCATGTTTAGCCTTTTGTGCTTCTCAGAGTAAATCTACCAGCTGGCCATGGTTATTACTGATGCCCTCTATGGTCAGCACAGTAGATGCAGCAAGGCATGGCCAGGCCTCAGCCCCAAGGTCCCTGCTGTGGAAGCTCCCTCAGCACCAGGACTCCAGAGAACCTTCCCTCCCCCTCCCTCTCTGTCGTGTGACTCTTATTTTCTTCATAAAATTACTCATATAGCAGTCACCCTGCTTGCTTATTTATCATCTGTCTGTCTCTCACTCTCCTCCCCAGATTTCCTCTTGATGAAGACAAATATATTCTAGTTTCTTCTCCAGTCCATGCAGAGTACCTGATGCTCTGTTCACTATCGATGGGCTGATCCAGTGTGTCCTTACTTCATGGCAGTACTGCAATGCTGGGTACCCTCACACTGTGGCCACTGTTTGGGACATGACAAAAGCAAGCCTATGTCTCTGAGTTTGGTCAATGGAGGGACAAGGGAAAGCGCGCGGCTCTCAGGAGCCAGGCTTTCCTGCAGGAAAGTTGGGTCGGTCGCTGCCTACTGTCTGGGTAGTAACATTCTCATCAGAAACCAAGTTTTGATTTTGCTCGCTCAGGTTCTTAATTGGTCTTGATTTGCTTGCATTCCTGGAAAAGGCAAGGGCACCATATTGTGGAGGGATGGGATGGGCCTGGCTGGGAGTCCCTAGCTGCTACCTTCCTCCTCAGAAAACCAAGTCCAGATGATGAGTCCAGAGAATTTGTGCTTCCCAAGACTCCTTGTTATAGAGTCTTGGAGGGCCCCAATGAGTCAGGGCCAGTTCTGGGTTTGGGGTGTGCTTTGGTGGGGGCTCATGTAGTACTCAGTCTTCCCCCACCAGACACACCCCTGCCTTGGTGTAAGGGGCTTGCTAGGCGCACTTATCCTCTCCCAGTGGTCACCCCTCCCTTGTTCTTGAGCAGAACACAAATGCATCCTCTGTCCACTTCCGCCTTATCCCTCAGGGTTATTTATAGCCTCAAAAAGGTGTAAGGTACAAGCTTGGAGGAACTAGTAATTAACTCCGAGGGTTCATAGGGTCATTCATTCTTAAGGCCAAAAAGGAGAAAAGCATTGACGACCCAGTTCTAGGTGGCTAGAGGAATAGTTCTGACCCTGGCCAGACAGTAGAATTACTCAGGATATATGAAAAATTCAGACGCTGCCTAGACCAGTCAGATCAGAATTTGGGTGAGAGATAGGGGAGAGGCAGGTATTAGTATTTTAAAAATCTCCCCAGATCATTTCAGTGCATGATCAGGACAAGAAGCTGGTCTGGCGCCCCACCAATTTCATTAGTCTCATGAATTGATTGAACACTTGAAATCTAATGCATGCAACCAAAGATCTCAACTCTTAATATAACCCTTGTTATATTAAAATATTAATTAATTAATTAAGTGTCTAGATGTGGCTTGGGCTGCTATGTCAGGTAATGAAGAACAGAACATAAGCTCACGAAAGGACAACGCCACAGAAAGTTCTAGGGGATGGTGTGGCTCATGGGAGCCACGCGTTCTTGCCTGCAGAGGGGAGTCAGACAGAACTTGGAGGCACTTAAGTTGACTCTTCTCTTTCTGACTTTGCATAGGCCTGCCCTCCCACCCTAGGCCTGTGCTGTGTTTTGCATCTACATTTGCTCCAGGGCTTGTGCAGCTGCAGGGGCCGCGTGCCTTCAATGTACCATGGCATAGGACTGAGTAGACTTATACACACCTGCTGAATCCAAGGCCCAGAGCTCTGTTCTTTCTTTTTCTTTCTTTCTTTCTTTCTTTCTTTCTTTCTTTCTTTCTTTCTTTCTTTCTTTCTTTCTTTCTTTCTTTCTTCTTTCTTTCTTTCTTTCTTTCTTTCTTTCTTTCTTCTTTCTTTCTTCTTCTTTCTTCCTTCCTTTCTTTCTTTCTTTCTTCTTTCTTTCTTCTTCTCTTTCTTTCTTTCTTTCTTTCTTTCTTTCTTTCTTTCTTTCTTTCTTTCTTTCCTCCCCCCTCCCTCCCTCCCTTTTTCCCTCCGTCTTTCCTTCCTTCCTTCCTTCCTTCCTTTTGTTTTACTATATTTTAAGGAAGGTTCTATGGGGTGTTCAGGGTCTAATTACTAGATTGGACTCACAGTGCTTCTCCTTTTTACAGCCTCCCGATGCTGGGATTACAGGCGGCACCCTGTCTCAACTGCAGTCTCAGCACACCCCAGGGGTGGGGCCGGCACAGCAGGCCCAGGGGTCAAGCCTCCAGCCCCTGCCCCTGCTTGCAGGTGCTTTAAACTGCCAAGCTATTTGGTGGGCCCCTCAGAGCTCGGGTCTTCAGGGCTCACTCTTGTGGCTCCTTGCATTTGTGCTTGGGAACCTCACCCCTGGAATAGGAGTCCTCCAGGCTGCTGCGCAGCTGCTCTGATGCAAGAGCATAGGCCAGCACAGGAAGAGAGGCTGGCAAGAAACACCACTGCTTAGAGGACACGAGGCCTTTGAAATGGACCCAGGGAGATGGCTCGGCAAGCTTGGCCAGGTTGGGGTTAAAGCTGAAGAACCAGAAGCCAAAGCTGAATCATTTTCTACTGATCATTTAGAGACTGTCAGATTTTCTCTTCGTGTTGGAGGGAAAGCACCTTACACCAAAGAATAATACTATTTTGAATTTCAGAGCTTTCCCTTTTTCAAAGCTCTTGAACATCTCGGACTCACTTTGTTCTCACAGGGCCCTGAGTTAGTAGAAGAGGGGTTTTCAGCATCTGACACCCCAGGTAGGCTCTGTCTTTACAAGCGAAGGTTTTCTATAGTCCTGGCTATGCTCAGTTGCTTGCTTAGCTGTGGACTGGGAAGCAGACAGGCGCAAGCTCTGCTGCTAGAGTGGGTGGCGGGTCTGGTGGAAACAGCACTTCGCACTGCTCCTGCTGCGTCTCATCCCGGCTTTCCAGCCCTTGAGCCTTGCTTCCTTCCTCGGGGACATTTCCCAGAGCAGTCCATTCACTAAGTGCACCTTCAGTTGCTCCTTGCAGATGACTTTACAAATGGCAGATGGGACGGCACACAGGAAAGAGCTCTGGAGTTCCCCACGAGCATCGTTTCTGCCACCCTCCAAAGAGTGACCTCGGTGTCCAACCACAGGCTGACACTGTCACCTCAGGGTCCTTGACCTGGTCATGTGTACAGCTGTGGAGAGTGATTTCCACCCAGCTTTGCCATCAGTGACCTCTGAGATGTCAGTGGTGTTGTGAACAGCAGGGCCCTGTACAGTGGCTTCAGTGGGAGTAAAGATAGGCAGGATGGACGTGGTACCCAGAGTCGGCTTTCCCAGAGACGTTGTCCAGTCAGGAACCTTCCTGGTCGGAACATCCCCCGGCCCACCTTTTGAACTTACCTAGCTAGGATATGATGAGACGTTTTCAGATGCTTTACTAAAAGCAAGACACATTTCTGGGGCATTCCCCTAATCGACTGTGCTGCTGGTGAAGCTCGTCAAAACAGGAAATGAGGTTAGCATGGAATGACTTTCTCTCAGAGAACCTGTGTACCTCCTAGAGACCACCACTTTCTTCCCAAAAGCTGGCTGCCTTCTTTCACGCCTTCTCCAGGTTTTCCTTGAAATTGGAGGGAGTCTGCTCTTCTGCAGTTTTCAGAATCTGTTCTTCGGGAGATGGTGGCGCTGTTCACCCGTTCCCTGACATCCAGGCCGTCTCCCTTTTGTGCTGGTGTCTCTTAAGATGTTTGCAAGTTGATCTGAAGTTAGATCTGCACATATTTCAACCACTGCAAGAATGTGGTTACAGCAGGGGCTCCGTGCACATGGCCAGACTGAAGGCTCACACGTGGGCTCCCAGGCACAGGGCTTTGGTAGCTTCTTTGTACGAGGAGCTATTTGATCCACATGTTCCCTCTTTTTCAGAGATGCTAGTAGGAGAAAACTAATCCAGTGGGGGAGGAAAAGGTGGTTTCCCTCCTCTGATCCCTGGTGCACAAGAGAGCCCTGAGTCTGGGACAACCTGGGTCCATGCTGGGTTTTGGACTGAGTGTCCAGAGCAGCGAGGGCTTTGTAATCTTGCCAGCCATTCTGCTCGTCCTCACTGAGGCTTCCTGGCAAATAGCTCTTGATGAAAGTTCTGGAGTCAACTGAGCCACAGTTGCCTGTGTGCCAGAGGAGGGAGTCCACCAGGGGGAATTTGGGAGTGCTTCCAAGCGTCTAGGTACGACTGTCACTTCCAGATACTAGACATGGTAGACATGGTTTACTGTGCACGCACTGTGCCCTCGCTTCTGCAGTTGCAGGCCTTTCTTTTCTTTTGGAATTTAGCAGGACCTCCAAAGCCATCTGGGGCTCGTGGCTGGGGCACTGGGCTGCATCTCCCACCCTTCCATCCAGGTGGGCCTGCCTCAGCCCATCCAGATGCAGGAGCTCTGTGCTTTCAGGAGCTCTGTGCTTTCAGGGTCGCGTGCCCTGACAAATGCTTACCTTCGCAGAGACCCCAAACTACCAGCTGAGCTCTGGTTTCCTCCGAATACAACTTCTGGTGACTTATAACATTATTTCCAGTCCCCATAACAGGCCCCAGGAGCAGGATTATTAGCCTTTTGTTTTGGTTAGGAAAACTGCACAGAGCCAGTGAGTCCTGAGTGTAAATCCAGGGCAGTCTGGTGTGGCTACCACCTACATATGCAGCCTCTTCGTGTTCTGTGAATCTGTAAAAGCAAATCCTGTTTTCCCCTATGAAAGACTGTTGTTCGTAGTAGACATTTGCGAAGGAGAGATCAGGACAGTTAGAAGTCAAGGGACGTGTGTGGGCTCTTAGGCTCTGCTTTGCCACCATCTGAGTTTAAAAAAAAAAAAAAAGGGTCCCAGCCCTGGCCATTGGCACCAGACTCAGCTTTTTCGACAGGATCCCAGGGGACTTCTAGAGGGCACAGCTACCAGGCCTACTGTCCCGGGTGGCTGCCAAGCAAATACAAGCGATGGGCTTTGGAACTCTTCCGCAACATGGTCAGTGGGGCAGGGTGTCGAAAACAGAGGCTGGGGCCCGGGGGGACCTACACCAAAGCCAAGGGAGGAGGTTACATTTGAGAAACTCCAGTGCGAGTCAGGGAAATGGGTTGAGAAACCGTGAAGAGCCCTCCGGAGAGTTGTCATGACTGCCACTGCAGAAGAGGAAACAGAGGCAAGGGACACACACCGTGAAGATCGCCACTGCCTCCCCCGCCCCCCGGGCTCCACCCCTCATCCTCGATTCATTATTGATTCATTATTTTACTTTCCTTTTGAGGCAGCAAAGCACAGCTACTGATTATCTTTGGTCCGTTTAAGTGAGAGCACAGACTCCCGTTTGCCCAGGACAGGGCTGCTAACGTCCACTGGGAACCGACTCATTGCCCCTTTGTCATACCCTGCCACGCCATTCGCTCGCAAAGACGGTCTGCTGGTGACAGCGCCCTCCCAGTTTGCCCGCGCCATCGTTAGGCTGAGGCACGTCTGACCTTATTTCAGCAAGAAGTTACTTTCCAAGGGCTACATCCTTGCCCCCTTGCCACCTCAGGGCCAAGGAGCTTGGTGTCTGGCAGCTCTCTCCAGCTCTGGCGGGGCTGCCTCGGAAACGGAGCCCACACTGGAGGAGGAAGGAGTGGGGGTGAGGCTGTGCGCGTGGGCCCAGGGCCGCTGACGGTGTCGCTGGAGCCTGAGCACCTGTGGCACGGCGTCTGTCGTCACCGGTGAGTGGTAGCGATGGGGTGTGCGCACCTGTGTGTATCTGTGCCCCCGAGCCTACCTGCTGTGTGCGTGGAGTGCTGCAGTGTGCAGGGGTTGGACGTGAGTGTGGGTGTCTGTGGTGTGTGTGTGTGTGTGCATGGCTGGATGTGTGATGTGGGCGCCAGTGTGTGTGCCATGTGTGCATTGTGTGGAGCTGAGTGTGGGTGTCTGTGATGTGTGCCGTCTGTGGTGTGCTGTGGGCGTCTGTGGTGGTATGTGCAGCAGTGCGTGTGTGTGCTGCGTGTGTCTCTCTGATGTGGGGAGGGGGCAGAGGCATACGCCTCCAGGTTGCAGACAGACTCCTGCAGACCTCTCTTTGGTGCCCGCAGTGAGGGAATCATCTGTGACCAGGAGCTGGGGGACAAGTGGGGTCTGCCCAGGGCTTACCCATGGGCACCCACTGTGGCCAGGCCTGGAAGGCCCTGGGCTGGGTGGCCTAGGTGTGGAAGGCACAGACCTGATGCACTGAGCCCAGAGCCTTGATGGGCAGGTGGAGGTTGTGTCCCTCCAGTCAGCGAGTGCCTGCCATGAGGCCAGTCTCAGGGAATGTGTGTGACGTCGAGGTTTCTTCCTCCTGCTACACCACAGGGCATGGGCACGTGCTGCTGGTTCGATGTTCATTCCCTGTGGCCATGGTAGAGGAGACGTGAGCGCCTTCCTCCAGCCTGCTGGGTCTCTGGAGACATTGCCAGGCAGGCCACGTCCCAGCTGGTGGGACCCTGCCTCTGTCACACTCTGCCTCTGCAGTGAACGGCTTGGCTGCAGCTTGCTAATGGTGCAGGGCTGTGCCCTTGGCCTCTGTATCAGGGGCAGCCTGGCCAGCACCCTTACCCCATCCCCGACCTTCATTTGCTGTCTGTCTCCAGCAGAGTATCTCTCATGGTAACGGGGGACCATCTGGCTGCCCTGGATGTCTCTCCCTGGGACACAAGGGGCTCAGGAATGTAATTCTGAAGGTCTGGGGCTCCTCTTCCTAGACTAGGGAAATGGAGAGCCTATAAATCTCAGGGCTTGGTCAGTTGAGCTGCTGATTGGTCTGCACAGCCTCTTGCAAGTCCTGATATCTCACGCACAAGCTAGGGAGAAGCATGCCTGCCATGCCATCGGGGGGGGGGGGGTGGGCACAGGAAGGATGAATCAGGAAAGCATGAAGCCTGGCCCAGAGGCAATGCTGGTGATGATTGTACTTTGTAGTTTAATTCATAAAGTGGAGTGTTTTTAAAAAATAAATACATCAGGAAATAGTAGGAACGTAGCACCAGAAAATACTCTCGTGAGGTCTTAATGAGACTAGCCCTGAAATGAAATATCACTAGAAAGAAAAGAAGATCTAGACTAAAAAAGTGTCAGGGCTTTCCACAAGCAAAGAATGAGTGGCAGAGAGAAGAGCTCGGGGGCCAGGTGGAACGAGTCCTCTTCCCCTGTGGCGGGCGGGACAGGGACACAGGGCTCCCTGGTCTGCAGAGCCAGATCCAGACACGATATATATATAGGAACGGTGACTTGCTTTAATGTAAATATTTTGATGTCTTTCTTTTGCTGAACCTTTAACCTTGCTGGTAAATAGTGCCCACACAGTAAATGAATTGTTTTTCTGAGAACTGACTTCTGAGGAAATAGGAACAACAACCAAAAAAAAAAAAAAAAAGGATTTTTATTAGTTAATTGTCAGTCTTGTATGTGATTGAAAACCTTATTATTCTCCTTCTTAACTCTGTTTCAGGAAATATTGAGCCACCAAAAATAGCCTTGCTTTAATTTATGGAAATAAAAACCATGAAAATGTGTAAATACACTAGTTCAAAAATAGCAAAACTTACAGGGATGAAAAAAGGGAGAAATCATTCTGAGGAAGGGTTTTGGGACAAAACAAAATGAAATAAAAAGTATGAAACAAAGCCAATCCAAATTCCAATTTGTTATTTCTAATTAGAAATCCCTCATATCCCCTTACCTATGATCTCTCACCTCTGTCTATTTTTATCAGTTTTGGCTTCCAACTTTGTATAACCAGAGAGAAGGGTAGGATACATTTCTCACCTCCAAGATACCACTATTCATGGTCTGAGCAGAAGGCTGGAGCTTTCTTTATTTGCAAACACTACTCACTCTAATGATTTTCTACAGGATTATTATGTGACCAGAAGAACAATGGTAGGGACCACAGGTTCCACGAGAAGCCTTTCACTTGTAAAGGTCATCTCACCTCTGGCTTATAATTTTCTCTACTGTTGCCTGAGAATGGGCCGTGTTGGCTGCCAAGATTCATGGCTTTCGAAGATCACGTGCTTTGAAGTAGTCCGAGGTCTCAAGGCCCGCTCTGGACCCTGCTCTTGGTGGAGTCTTATGGACATTGTAGAAGGCGTTGCAAGTTCCTGCTTCAGGGCTGATGGCACGGATCAGCAGCCACAGCCTCTCTGCTCCTATTCACGCCCACAGCTCAGGTTCTACCTGGTGACAGTGGCAAAAGTCAGACTTTCAAATAAGGTCCATGCTGGAAGGTAGGCTAAGGACACTGAGGGTATTTCAAGCCTTCCAAGATATGTGGCTACCATGATAACGCTTCAAAGGAAGATTTTCCTTGACTTTTCAAGAGGAGGGGAGAAGAGGGAGGAGGAGGAAACAGAGAAGGTTAAACATACTGCTATAGCTTTTTAAAAAATGAGCTTGAAATAAACTACTGTGTATGTTAAGACAGAGAGCTCCTAAGACCCAACAGTCCATCCTTAGCCTTCTCCCTCCTGTTCTCTTCAGAATAAATGAAAGAATGGGCTAAAATCCAAGTTGTGTGTGTGGTACTTTTTATCTGATTGACCTCCTCCTCCTAATCTTGTGTTATCTCTCCTTGTAAATTACCAGCATATCTTCCTCCCTGCTGTCTAGGAAGGGTACCTCACTCAGTGTGTGTGTGTGCATGCGCACGCACGCACGCACACACACACACACACGCACACACGCACAGACGCACACACACTGCTACTGCAGGGCTCCAAGTCCCTGCAGTCCCTTTGCAGATGTCTGGGAGGCCCTGTTGCTCTCGTTCCTGAACCAACCCGCACTCCAGCAGCCGGGAGCCACTTCTCTCCAGGTGCAGGGCATGAGACAGCAGGCAAAAGGGAAAGATCGAAAATAGCATCCATTTTCCTACCCGCGTCCTAGCTGGGAGTCACTGCAAGATGTGTCAGAACTCGTACGCCTGAGGATTCCTATGTGAGCCTCTGAGAAAATGTTTTTGAGATATGTGGAGAAAAGTAAGTTTGTTTAACCAGACTGTCTAAAATGCTCATTTGGTTTGTGAAATTGTATGATTATCTTCAACTTAGCAGCAACGCACCAGGCCCAAGGGCATGGGATGCCGCCCTGTCTGCATGCCAGGCTCTTAGTAAGAAGATAGACACCCTGCACCAGGCTCTTGGTAAGAAGACTGACATGCTGACGTGCATTTCAGTTCTCAGTTCCGATGGTTGTTGCCTTGTGTCCCACTGCTACAGGAACCCCTGTGCTGCAATTTATTTATTTATTTATTTTTTGTAACACTGGGGGTCGAATCCAGGATCTTTGCACTGTGCTACATCTCCAGCTACTTCCCCACTTTTAAATTTGTAGATAGCACCTCACCCTACTTTTAAATTCGGGCTGAGCTGCCCATGGTAGGCTCAAACCTGGGATCATCCTGCTTCAGCCTCTGTGAGTCTGAAATCACAGGCATGCGCCCTGTGCCCAGCTCTGTGCCACACCTTAAATGAACCCTGTTCTGGAAGAGACTCGGTGTTTGAGTAGCAGGACCCAGTAATAGGCCAGGGCTCTTCCTTCAGTCTGTGAGGTCTGGAGGAATTACCTGGACTGGCCCACGTAAGTGTATCTCTATTTCCTGTGTCTCATAAACAAGAGGAAATAGAACTTGGAAAGTGGGAACTCTTGCTTTTCTGATGTCACCAACAATCAGTTCTCAGAAGCATAATGCAAAAAAAGCTCAGGAGCAAAATTCTCAACTGGAAATACAGAGGTGTTTGGTGGGGAGTTGAGGCCCTTGTGCTGTGTGTGACTCAGTGGCCAGATGTTCTTTTTTTTTTTTTTTTGCGGAACCAGGGATTGAACTCAGGCCCTTGCACTCACCAGGGAAGTGCTTATTCCACTGAGCCATCTCCCTGGCCCTGGCCAGATGTTCTTGATTCAACTCCTTGTGCAGGAAGGTGGCATTTTACGGGACATCTTGGACCGAGCACGGTGATCAGAGTGCAGCAGTTACCAAGTGTCTCCTGAATAGCTCATGGTCCATTTTCCTTCTTCTAAGAGCTCAGAATGGGCAAGAAGGGCATGTCCTGTCACCTGAATACGGTTTTTAAAGGCTCTACTCACTCACACAAAAATTAGAATGTGAACACAGCGGGCTAATGATGTGTTTGTAAAAGGGGGAGGAGCATTCTTTCCCCAAATCTCTCATCCATCCTTGAGTAAACACTGTAAATCTATCATAGATAGACAGGCTGCTCTTACTCAAGTTACCTCCCTATACCACTGTAGCTTCACGTTGTGATGCCCTGAAAAGGGATAACACTGTATCCCAGCTCAGGTCTGACTAATGCAAGGAGCTTGCCCACCGTAGGGTTGAAGGGCCGCTTCCCACCCCGGCCTCCTTTTCCCTGTGGCTTAGTAACCATTTCAGCAAATTTCCCCCATTAAATATACAAGGGGACTGAGTGCCATAAAAACCAGAGGACACAGCAGATAAACACCGGCGTCTCTCCGGGCAGACCATGCTGGCTGTCAGAGAGCAGGCTGCTCAGGTTTATGCGAGGAGTCCAGAATGTTCTGCCGTTACCTCCAGTGTAAGTCATGCAGACCTTGCCACGTGCCCACGGTCACCTAGAGCCCGTGGGTGCTCACGGGGTCATCTGCTTCTTGGACAGTTGCGTGGAAAGCAGTTGCCTGGGTTCTACTTACTTGCAAGCTGACCAGTGGAGACACTTTTGAGAATGTGACAGGTCCCACTGGGGAGGTGGTCCGTGGTGGCTCTCAGTTGGGAAGGTAGTGCTTTGTCTTACCCAGATAGTGTCCATTCCCACATAGATGTTAGATTCCTTGACGCAGTCTTGGATAGGAGGCAGCTTGCTGCACACACACACACACACACACACACACACACACACACACACACACGTGCTAGGCACTGTCACCCAGATCCCTTGGAGTATTCACAGGACCTGCTGAGGCTGTGATGAGCTGGCTGCCCTGCCCGTGGGTAGTTCATAACATTATCTCCATGCTTCCTGCATAAACATAAGAGATGCTTTAGCTTCCCATCGATACAGCTAGGATCTGAGTCCTGCTCCACATCCAGAGGTTATGTTCCTAAGAAACAAGACCGACTTCCTTTCTTCCCATCTTCTACCTACACCTCCTGCACACACACAAACACACCCTTATCTATGAATGAACCTCTGTGTGGGCCAGGCGTACAAACACACAATGTATCCATAGTGGAACCTGGATTGATCCAAATGATAAAGGCTTCGGGACTAGATTTTCCATGCTGCTGACACTTCTCAGAGCTACCCTTCACCTGAGTTTTGGCTTTCCTCTACACCAAGGTTCAACTAACTATTTTCCTTGAAATAGTAAATATTTTAGGCTTCACAGGCCCTGTGTTCTCTGGTGCAACTGCTCGCCTCTGCTATTTCAGCACAAAAGAAGCCATAAGCAAAATGGAAAGAAATGACAAACTGCTCCAATGAAACATTATTAGAAACAAAAACAAGCAGCTAGGCAGCTTTTGCCCCAGAGGCCATAGTTTGAGACACTATGATTTTCGAGCCAAGCTGTTATTTAAAAAGTGTTGTCGTACTTGAGGGTTGTAGCCTCTCTCCCCGCCCCAATGAACATGTGGGTCTCTGGGCAAGGAAACCTTGTTGGTGTCTCTGGAGCTAGGCTAATGGGGTGGCCTGGGGGTATAGAATGTGTCAGAATGGGATTCTTGAGGGGAAAGACCATGGTGCCCCTTCTGACTTCACAGGGTCTCTGCACCTTCTTCAGCTGTTTGCGCCGGAAGTGGCCCACACAATCCACACATCATCTGTACTCATCACCCTGCCTCCCCTCAGCCCCACGAGGATACATCCAGCTTGGGAAGGATGAGAGGGCAGGGCTGAGGTGGAGGTCAGGGTGTCTCTTTTATCTCCCTGTTCCCTTTCTTGCTTTCATTCATTCCTTCTTTCCATGTCTGGGCATTGAATTTGGGGCCTTTCCATTGAACTATATCACCAGCCATTTTTGTTATTTATTTGGAGGCAGGATTTCATTGTTGCCCAGGCTGGACTTGAACTTTAAATCCTCTTATCTATCTCAGCCTTTTTGAGTAGATTAAGTTATAGGTAAAGCCACCACACCTGGCTTTGTTCCTTCCTTTACATCCCCTTCTGAAGGCACCACAAGTGCTAGAAGGTCTGCTAGAATCTCCCAGAAATACAGGCCACTCCCATGACAATACAGGTCCAAACTTCACAAAATCCAAAACAGGAACAACTGGTTCTGGTTGGGGACTTGGGGACAATGGTGGGAGCTGGGGTTTGGGACATTCACCCCTGGAAGTGACCCCCTAGCCTTGGGGAGAAAGAAGGATTTGGTGGAAAAGCCAGCTGTGCAGATACTTTTGTGGGAGATCCTAACTTTGCTGGGACTTGGGTTCTTTGTTTACAAATGGAAAATGATAATCCCTTGATCCTTGCTGCCCTGCAGCTTGGTAAGAAAGCCTGAGACATCGTCCAGAGGAAGATTCCAGTGGGGAGCAGTTCGGGCTTTTCCGGGTCTTTCTGAGGAGGGAGGCAATGGAACAGCTTGTGATGTGACCCAGGGCTGCGCTTCTTGAAGGACGCACTCTGGTGCCTAGCACCGAGCAACCCCCTCTGAAAACCAGCAGGAAATGATGGACACTGGAATATTCTACCTGGTCTGTGAGGCCCCAGGACATCAGCACAGCAGGCCCCGGGGGATGGGTCTTTCGCATCTGCATTGTGTAATGCTTTTAAGGAGACTGTGCTTGCTCTCTTGCTAGAAGGTACTTTTTAAGAAGACAGAGAGATCAGGAAATAGTATTTAAAAGAGTTGGAGCCTAGATCAGTTTCCATGTGTCTAGGGCAGGAAAATAGGGCAAACTGAGATCCTGAGTTCCAGGATCCTCACCTTTATTGCTCTGCCTGTGCTGTGTGTGTGTGTGTGTGTGTGTGTGTGTGTGTGTGTGTTCCTCTGGCTGTCTCCTAGTAGTGATGACTGGGAAAACTCCTAACCCAGGTCAGATCAATGATGACAAACACAAGCGAAGCCCCGAGTCATTTCTGTCATTGTTCAGCCCCTGCTCGTGGGCTCTATTTCTGCAGGCTGTGTTCGTGTGTGGTGCCAGCATGCTCCTTCTTCCAGATATCAGTGGGCAACCGCTCACCCATCGGTGGGCTCTGAGGGTTACACTATGCCCAGAAGGCACAGTGCGGTTTCCCTCTGAGATGCTGGTCCCGGATGCCTGACCCCGACCTCACATCATTGTCCTGACTTGCAGGGCACCAACAGTGATGCCAGGCCTCCGTGTGCCCTGGGCAGGGTTGGTCCTGTGGGCTCCCCTCCCCCATGAGCACCAGAGCAGAGGCAGACGTGGCGGCTCACACTGCGCCTGACCCTGCCTATCTCTGCCAGCTGAGGCCACCTGCCTGACTTTGCCCCAAGGGTGCTGCTGTAGGAGAGAAGAGGAACAGGGCCTGTCCTGCTAGTGGCCTTCAAAGGGGCTTACGGGCTGGAGGGGCTGGAGCCTGTGGCCATCTGTCCATCCTGGGACGCTGATGCCAAATCAGAGGGGAGCTCTGCAAGCCACTTGAAAGGGGCCTTGACTCATTTTGTGGTAACCGATGTGCAGTTCAGGAAGTATGTCGTAAAAGGGAGCTGGGAGCCAGCTGCCCCCTCACCCCTGCCCTCGGCTCAGCGTTCTCAGTGCCACGCTGTGCTCCTCAGCGTGAGGAGCGCCTGTGCGTGCAAGGGTGTATACCAGCACTGCGGATAGCAGGCCAAGCATGGGCTCTCAGCTGGCCTGCCTGGCCTCTTGGGCCCCTCCTCAGATCAGGGGCTCAGCTCCTCTGGGCCTATGTGTCCATACCCGGCCTTCCTGTGAGCCAGGCCCATCCCCCAGCCCATGACAATTGGTTAACTAATTGTGTTGGTTGAGTCCAAGATAGCCAACTAAATTAGCCCCCCATTGTGTGGCTGAAGGTATTTACTGAAGCTAGAAGACCACCCTCGGTAGGTTTGTCACCAATGGAGTGAGGGAAATGCTGAAGGAAGGCAGCCTTGTTTCTCTGGAGGGGCTCTAGTCTTCACCTCTACCTTGGATGTCACCCCCTGGCTTCCAGTGCAGATCCCTCAGCTTCAGCTTTCTGCCACAGACCCTTTGGCCTCCCAAGATGGACTCATACAGAAGCCAGCAGTGAGCGCCAGGCCTTGTACCTGTGGTGGGATCTTTCAGCTCTCCTGTCCAGAGACAGCCCTTTCACACCCTTCCACTTCACTCTGTGGGCAGCCACTGTAAGCCTACTTTACAATGCCTTATATTTACATATTCTGCACTTAATTTGTTTCTCAGGTAAACACTGACTGATAACGATTTTGGCACTGGCAATGGGAAACAGAAAAAGCATGTAGATATTTCTTTTAAGGTAAGAGATAAAATGTTGCATCAGGCTCAGCACACAACACAGTTGAGGCACCATGCCTAGTAGGACTGTTTGGCTTTTGGAGGCAACACCTTCCTTATGCAGGTGTTTTGCTCTGGTCCACTTACTGAGTGACCTGGAAAGCTGCTAGTTTTCTTTTCAGTGGAGCCTAGAACAAGAGAAGCCTGCGACAGGTCCAGGCTGCAGTGCAGGCTGCTCTGCCACTGGGGCTAGAGGATCTGGCAGGCCCAATGGTACTTGAAGCATCAGTGACAGGGAGAGATGCCGTTTGGAGTCCCTGGCAGGACCCCATAGGTGAACTGCCACGGAGGCTTTTGGGATTTTAGAGTAAGGCTCTCCCATCGTGTGCAGACCACCACTCTCGCCTTGAAGAACAGCTCTTGGCCTGCTCCAAGGCTCTAAGGGAAGCTGATCACTTAGCCACGGGACAGCAGGTGAGCACGCAGACTGATATGCCCATCATGAGCTGAGTATTACCTGGTCCGCCACGTCGTGAGGTTGGGCCTGCACACCATACGTCTATTGTGAAATGGAGGTGGTATATATGTGATTAAGGGCCAGAGGGCATAAGTAAATTACATGAAGAAGTTGCCCAGATGCCCATGGCTCCTACTCCTTCCATATCACCTTCTGTTTCCTACCATGCACCTGAGGCCTTCTGGTGTACACTACATGATCATCTGTCAGAGGAAGAGAAGGCCAAGGCCTATTTTAAAAAAAAAAAATTAATTAATACAGGGTCTTACCATGCAGCTCAGACTCATAGTGATCCTCCTGTCTCAGCCTCCCCAGCACTGGGATTATAGATGTTCACCACCACATCTGGTTTCAATGGCCAGCTCAGCATGGGTCCGGCATGGCACGTGGTATGAGAGATCGAACCCAAGTCCTTGTGCTTGCCAGATGGGCACTTAGACTGCTGAGCTACCTCCCCAGCCCTAAGGCCTGGTTTATAGATGGCTCTGGACCTTCTGCAGGCACCATGCACAAGTGGACAGCTAGAGCATGTCAGCCCTTTTCTGGGACATCCCTGAAGGACAGTGGTGAAGGAAAAATCTTCACAATGGGCAGAACTTCAGGCACTGCACATGGTAGTAGGTTTTTCCTGGAAAGAAAAAAATAGCCCAGTGTGCAATTGGATTTGGATTCATGGGATACAGTCAATGGTCAGGCTGGGTGGTCTGGACCTTGGGAGGACCATGACTGCAAAATTGATAACAACAATATTAGGGGAATAAATATGTACGAAGACCTCTCCAAATGAGCAAAGGAAGCAAAAATATTTGTTTCCCATGTGAGTGCCCACCAAAAAGAGGCCTTAGTAGACAAGAACTCTAACAATCAAGTGGATATGATGACCCTTTCTGTAGCTAGTGGTCAACCTCTTTCTTCAGTCACCCCTGTTATTCTCACTGGGCCCGTGAACAGAGCGGCCATGGTGGCAGGGGTGGAGGTGGTACCTAAGCTCAGCAATGTGGACTGCGGCTCTCCAAGACTGTTATGGCTACAGCCACTGCTGAATGCCCAATGTGGCAGCGGCAGAGACCAATGCTGGGTCCCCAGTGTGGTACCATTCCCCGGAGTGATCAGCCTGTGATTGGATGGCAGGCTGATTATAATGGGGGGGGGGTGTCTGTCATGGAAAGAGCAGTGCTTTGTCCCTACTGGCATAGACACTTATTCTGGGTAAGGACTTGCCTTCTCTACACAAATGCTCTTGCCAAAACTATCATGCATGCCTCCTTAGCCACTATCAAGAATTCCACATAGCACTGCCTCTAACCAAGGAACACATTTTGTGGACAAAGATATGAGACAATATGCTCGTGCTCCTGGAATCACGGGCATTACTGTGTTCCTCACCACTCGGAAGTGGTCTGGTCGGCATAAAGGTGGAATGGTCTTGCCAACAGCTTGAAGGGCTGGGGCAGGGTTCTTCGGAAGGCTGTGTTTCCCACAGCCAGGATTCATAGGTCTGGGAATCAAGGGGACAGAAGAGGGAATGGAATCGCTTACCAATTTCCCCTAGTGGTGCACCACCAAAACTTCTGCTTGCTGTTCCTGTCACCTTATGCTCTGATGGGTTAGAAGTCTTACTTCCACACGGGGGAAAGCTTGTACCAGGAGGTGTTCCAACAATGCCATCAGACTGGAAGTTAAGATGCTCCCCCTGGTCATTTTAGTCTTCTCATGCCTCTGAGTAAACAAGCTCAAAAAGGGAGTTATGGTATTGGCAGACTATCGAGGGAACAAGGGACTATTAATCCACAATGGAAGAAAGGAGGAATATACTTGAAGTACAGGGGATCTCTTAGGGCATCTCCATTGTATTACCAGGCCCTGATATTAAGGTCAGTGGGAAGGCTGGGCATGAGGGATACATGCCTGTAATCCTGGCACTTGGGAGGCTGAGGCAGGAGGATCACTGCAAGTCCAAGACCAGCCTAAACTATAAAGTGAACTCAAAGCCAGCCTGAGCTGCATAGTAAGACCCTGTCTGAAATGAAACCAAAATGAATGGCAAACTACAACCCAATCCAGGCAGGATGACAAATGGTCCAGAATCTCCAGTAATGAGGTATGGGTCATTCCAACAGCAAAAGAACTGAAACCTGTGAGATAGTTGCAGAAGGCCAAGAGAATCAAGAATGGATAGTAGAAGATGGTAGTTCCCTGTGGTCATTTACAGAAACAAGGATGGTAGTTGTAATAGCTTTCTCTTAACATGTTTCCTACGTAATATAATGCTGATAAACTTAATACTGGTTCTTAAGTATTATTAAACCTATGTCATAAAGTGCAAGTCATGAACTTTATGCTTTAGCGGGGAGTATCACCCAAAGAAAACTTACTTTCTATTCTGAAGAAGCAATTAGTACATTTCTGTTTGTATGCACGATAGCTGAAGCATGTTAGGTATAATTAGCAATTTGTCTCTGCATCTGGAGAATGGTTTAAAGACAAGTGTCTGGTTGTCAAGCTGGCAAGTGGTGGACTGTGATAGTTAACTGATTGTGTCAGTTGAGTAGGAAACACTAAACTAGGGCTGGGGAGATGGCTCAGTGGGGTAAGTGCTTCCCTGGCAAGCGCAAGGGCCTGAGTTCAATCCCCGGTTGAAAAAAAAAAAAAAAGAAACACTAAATTGGACCCCCCTAGGGCTGGGTGTGGCTGAGGGGATTTACTGAAGATAGAGGACCCCTGTTGCATGGGTTTGCCACCTGGATGGAATGAAGGGAAATGAAGGAAGAAGGCTCGCTTCTGTTTCTTGGGAGGGGCTCCAGTCTTCGTCACCTTGGATGTCATCTCCTATCTTCCAGTGCCGATCTTCCAGCCATCCTTCGAAGAGCCTTGGTGTTCTGATATGCACTCGCAGGGGACTCCATAGTGAGAGTCAGCCCTTCAACCTTGCATGGGATCCTTCAGATCTCCAGGGCACAGCAAGCTCTTTTGCACCTTTCCACACCTGACTGCAGGAAGCCATGGTCACCCTATCTTGTAAACCTTCATATTTATGTAGCTTGCATTCAATCTATTTCTCTAGTGAGCACTGCCATGTGCAGCAACCTCATGTTATTTCACACAAGCAGCTCTACAAGAAAGTACTGGACCTCTTACCATTGGAGGGTGGGGAAACTGAGGCACTAAGTTGAAGTAATGCTGGTGCCCTTAGAGGGCAAATCCTGAAGCTGGAATAAGAGCCTAGAGAGTTGTGCTCCAGAGTCTTCCCTCCTAGCTGCTGGAATCCATAACACGGCACGTAGTAAATCTTGGTGTTTCCTACTAGGAGCGAAAGAGCAGCCAGTTTCCACCGTGTACCCACCAGAAGCGGAGCGGACAGAAAGGAGTTGGTTGGGCATCTTCATTCTTCTGCTACTTGAGATGCGGTCTGAAGGAACCTTGGGCAAGTGCCCTTCTGCCTCCCCCTGGAGACCCCATGCTTCTAGCACACTGCCAATGGGTAGCTGAGGCCATGCATTGCTTATACCTCGACTCTCCACTCTACAGAGCCTGGGACAGGATATTAAGTGACCACAGTAGGAGCCCAGGATGCAGGGGCGGAGGAGACCCATGGGGTTCCAGCGAAGGGGAGACTGAAATGTGTCAGTAGCTGGGATCACTCCTATCCACTTCTGCCTGTCTCTATGATCTTGCCCTGTGAAGATTCTCAAGAAGGGGGACAGGAAGGGCAGCGGCTGAGTTGAGGAAGGAAAGCAATATGTAGCCAGGCTCACAGGTCCAGAGAGCACCCTCCTCTCTGCCAGCCTCGCAGGCCTCAGGGCCAAGAGGCTCTGAGCTCAGCAGTCCGCTGCTGGGAAATGAGGGCCTCAGTTCCTTATTTAAGGCACACCCCAATTCCCAAGGCAGTTAAAAGCCCCAAGTTGCCCAACTTGGTCAGAGAAAGCCTGCACCATCTGATCTCACCCAGCCCCCCCATGCCCACAAGTGTTAGTGGCCAGAGCCTCATCTGTTTGTCCTCTGAGACCAGCCAGGGACACTCTTTCAGGTCCCCAAGCCTACATGGTGAGGAGGAAGGTACAATTCTGATGGCCCAGGAACATGCGTTCCTCATTTGTAACTGTTGAGTTCTGATGCCTTTGGGGACAAAGTTTGAAGGGCAGTTGTAACTGTTGTAAGCAAGAAGAAAAAGGAAGCAAACAGTGACAGTCCCCCTTTTTTCAGGACTTTGTTGTTGTTGCTGTTAAGAAGCCACTTCAGCAAATGGGAGCAGCGAATACCTCACCTGGCCCCGCAAGGGGTCTGCGAAGCTCCTGCTACCATGCAGAGAGATGCTTGAAGTGGATTCACTGGAGCTGAGCCTGGAATCGAAGGAGCAGCAGCAAACATCTTCAGGGCTTGCTTTTGCATCTTTTGAAAGATCACAAGACCCACACCCGGCTCGTGCCCCCCATGTTCTGTGATTAAAATCACTGCTGCCTTGGCAACAGCCATCGCCCAAGCATAGCGTCCCTGGGTACTTTACTTGCTAAGCCTGTAGTGCTCCCACTCTGATCAGGATGTTTCTGGTATACGCTGGTGCACGTGACCCAGAAGCCACCACTGGCCTCCGGGTGGGTCACAGCCTTCTGCTCTTAGCTCTTTGGCTGGGCAGGTCTGGGCACTGTCGCACCTGCTCCAACTGCGTGTGGCCTTGCTGCTGGGGGCCATCGGGTGAGCACTGACTTGGCGCGGCCGCAGGAAGCCGGCGGGTTGGGGTGGGGAGACTGAGCCCCTTGGAGCAAGGCAGGAAGGCTGCTGATCCTGGTGGACCCCACTACTTTCCTCTTGAGGATGCTGGGAAGGTGTTCTGAGCTGGGAGCCATGGAGGTTATTTCCCAACAAGACAGAAGTCTGAGCTGATGTGACTCTTCATGGCCTAACGGGTCCACTTGGTTCCTCTCGAGCTTCCTTTTTCTCCTGCAAACTGTGCTCGCTTCCCGTGCTGGTGGCCACACGGCATGTAGCTCACAGCAGCACAAAAGTCCTCTTCTGCAGCTCAAGCCCAGATGCCTGAAGTCAGTGTGACCAGGGCCAAGCCCAGCTGCCTGCAGACTCCCAGGCAGAACCGATTTCTTTGTTCCAGCTTGTGGAGGCTGCCTGCAGCGCTTGCAGTGCTTGTGACCTCTTCCTCTATTTCCAAGCATGTCGCTCCAGTACCTGCTTCCCTTGACACAAGTCTTTCCTCCGTTGACCTTCTTGCCTCCTCCCGAGGACCACATTTAAGGCATCTCCAGACACTGCAGACCACTTCTCCCTGCAAAGCTGACAGGGAGAAGCTCAAGATCTTCAGTCTGATGATATCTGCAAAGCCTCTCTTGTCATACAAAGTAACACCCTTGGATCCCAGGGATCTGTAGATGTTCTGTGCGTGTTATTAGCTTCCCACAGACAGTCACAGTAAAGACCCCTGGCCACAGTCCTCGGACCCTGAATGGCCTTTGGAGAAGCCTAGGAACAAAAGGGCGGTCATACCTTGCCAGGAAAGCCCCATGTCTTCAGGGCCACTCACGTTGGCTGCTGACCCTGCAGCACCTGGACCCCTCTGGGAGGGCCTCCCTCTGTTGCACGGTGCCTCAGGAAACAGTGGGCCCAAACTTCAGCTGATGTGGAGCAGTAGAGTTGATCTTCTCTCCTTGGTATAGTCAAGGTGGACATGCCACTGAGGTCTGCCCCTGGGGTAATGTTCACTGAGCTGGGAAAGCCTCCTGGTTCAGCCTGGCAGTGATCCCGCCCCGTCGTCCTTACTCCCTGACCATTTTTGCATCCCTATTCTCTGGCTCTTGGACATGCCAGTTCCCTGCCCTGAAGATACAGCCTGCCCAAGCTTTTGAAGAACTGCGGCTCATCATGACATGTAGACCCTCATGCAAAGCTGACAGACCATACCACTGCTTGCTCTCCAGACCCCAGCAAGCCGACTGTCTGCCCTATGGTAGCAATGGAGGGCTTGAGGATGTCTCGGGTAACCTGCTTGTGGCATCAAGCCCTGAATTCTATTACTGCTTGGGGTGTATAGGGGGGATGGAAAGAGGAAAGCAATGAAGGATGGAGTTGATTTCCTCATATTCTGCACCATCTATTTATTGTACAATTACAGGGTCTTGTCCTCAAAAAGACAGCAGTGCTATGATCAAAGTCCTGCACTTGCTCTGGCAACTCCCACTTACAGAGAAATTTGAAGGCATGCATAGGTCATAAAAACGGGCTCAAGGCTTGGTAGCGGCGGCAGACCACAGCCGTGGTGAACTCTGGTACGCATTGGGTTTGTGTCACGTCTCAAGATGGTGCATATTTGTCTAACGAATGACCAAATGAGTGCTATGGCCCACAGCATCCTTCTTGCAGGGGGACCTGTGGGGCTACATACAGCAACCTCTGGCCTTCAGAGCTAGACCCTGGCTATGCAGCTGAAACCTATCTCTATTGCTTTCTTTTTAGGACTATGATTTACCCCATGGAGGTTCACATGGGTCAAAAACTAAAATGCAAATCCCTACCCTTGGCTTTTCCTGCAGGGTGAGAGAGCTCAGAGGACTGAAATGAATGAGGATCTGTAGAATGTTTAAGCATCTTGTTTTGCTTTTTCCTTTTGGGTGCTGGGACCAAATGGAAGGCCAAGTTCAAGCCTTGGAGTTTTGTACTCAGATACAGAGAAAACCAGCCACAAGCAAAAGGCCTTCTCTATCATCAGAGTGAGCACCTAATACACTCGCGGATGGCACAGGTATTCAGGAAGCTTTCTGAACCTTGGGTCCCTGTGGGAGCAGTCTAGTGCCGTGGGGTGGAGCCCCCAGGACAAGCCAAGGTGGAGACAGTGTCACTAAAATCCAATACAACATAGGGCAGGTGGATGCTGGCAATGGAGGTTTTGTTGATATCGAGATCAACAATCCTGGGAACTACAGATAGAGAGTAGGCGGGCTCAGATCACACTAACAAACTCTCCTGAACAGAAGCTCCAGGATGGGAGGCCCTGCCTTGGGCAGGGCAGGGGTCTCCACTTCCAGTTCTGGACCCACTGGCGGGAAACCCATCATTCCGGCCCAAGACACAGTTTTTAGTGCTGAAGGAACAACAGCCCTGGGAGAACTGGGGCTCCCACTGCCTGGGGGCCCTGTGGCTCTCATGCTAAGCTCGATGGCCCCTCCTGCACTGGTTTTCTTAAAGGAGGAGGAGAGGTTGCAGTGGGGAGGATGGACCTGCTGTTCCTTTGTGAGGCAGAGTATGGCGCCATCGAATGGAGAGCGAACCTCTAGGACTTCAGGAGAATAGAAAGATTTTTAAGATTTTATTTTAGTACGTGACAAAAGGAAACATTGTTTCTCAACGCTGGTACTCGGTCAGTGTGGAAAAGTACTCTTTGTCCGAGGAAAAATTACACTGAAGTTAGTTGAAGTACAAAGGGAGAGCAGTTTTCTCAAGCTCAGAGGGCTGGGTCAAGGCTGCTGGGGCAGTTTTTAAAGACTAGAGACGGAACTTAGTGCCATGGAGTGCCAAACATTTTGTGATGGGGTCCTTGAAGTCTTGTCTCTCCTGATTTCTCCTCACAAGTGGCTTCTCTCCTGGTCCCTCTCGAATATTCAACTCACCTAGAAATACCGCAGCCCGCCAACAACGGGTACGAGGTGCAAAGAGCCCAACTTCCACTTCATATATGATAGATGTTTGCTTTCAAAGCCCCTTCTTATTAGTGTTTCCATCTCTGTGTTTTTAATGCTTGGAGTCATAAAAGTTTCTGATGCCAACCGAGAATTACCTTCTCCTCTTCCTTCTCAAATGCAACCCAGGGGCCAAGAGAAGTAGATGGAAGTGCCTCAGGGCCCTGGGTGGTGTCAGCCTCTGACCTTGCTGTGTCCCCTGGTTAGGTGTCTACAGCTGAGGTCACTCCTGGCCTGATTAAATCACAGGCACAGCGTTAAGGCCTGTGATGACTTATGGGTACCCCCCGATTGACTACAAGTAGTTCATTGTGTGTTTGTGCCCAAGTTTGTTTACATAGCCACCTGCGGATAGCTATTGGACAATTTCCAATTTGGGAACATCACAAATAAAGTTGTTAAGAACATGCTCAACTCATCGTGTGGACAAGTGTTTTGATTTCTTTGGGGAAAATATCTAGGTGAAATGTTGCAGTATTGCTAGGCTATGTTATAAGTGTATGTTTAATTTATGAGTAACAGCCAGTTTTCTGGAGTAATTGCACGCTGCTGCGAAAGGATATGTGGCACCACTTTCTCCTTGTCCTTGCTGATGTCTGGTGTGGCCAGTCTGTAATTGTGGCCATCCTAGTGCATAGAAAATAGCAATCCCACTATGACTTTAATTTGTATTTCCCTAATTACTCACTATGTTGCATACTTTTGCATGTACTTATTGGCCAATTGTAAAGTGTTCTAGTCCTGTGCCTACATCTAAGTTGGACTATAAATCTGCTAAGTATTCATACCAAATTTTATGTTAGAAATTGAACTCAGGACCTCACACTTGCCAGGTAGGTGTTGTGCCACTGAGCTGTATACTCTCTATTCGATAAATACATTGTGAAATTTTACCCAGTCTGTAGCTTGTCTCTTTTTGCATTTTCTTTCTTTTCCTAAGAGGAGAATGATAAAGATCAATTTGTCATTTAAACATGTTTATAATTCATGTTTGGGTGTTTGTTTTGTTTTGTTTTTGTTTTTGAACTCAGGACCTTGCACTTGCCAGGCAGGCAGTTTATGCCACTGAGCTACTTGATGGCTCTGATTAATGTTTTCCACGTCCTAAGAAACCTGCCTGAACTACCCCAAATTGCAAAGATCTTTGATTCCTTCCACTTGTTTTTGGCTTTTAGGGCTGGTTTGTGTGACTCAATTTTCATTTGATAATTTTATGTCTTGCCATTATTGGTTTCTAGTGCCAGGGTGGTCAGAGAAAATGGGCAAGAGATAGGCACTGTCTTTTGAATAGATTCAAGAAGAACCAAAATAGTAATTTTATATTTGTTCTCACATCTGCCATTTCTGGCATCCTCTTTCTAGGCTGAAGGCTCAAGTTCCCGCCCGGTGTCCTTTCTCTTCAACCTCAACAACAACTTTTCATATTTCGTGATGGTGAATTCACTCAATTTTGTTCAGCTGCAAGTGGCTCTATTTCTATATTTTTTCAAAAGAAATATGTAATTTATTGCATATAGAATTTCAATATTTATCATTCCATCACCCCGGGCCTCACTGATCTGATAAAAACACAGCTTGATTCCTCATTTGCCCTGGGTATGTGATGTGTCACTTTTTCCTCTGGCTGCTTAAGACCTTTTTTTTGCTTTCTCTTTATTTTCAACATTTTAACTGAGATGCGTCCTCTGCAAGTGTGTGTGTGTGTGTGTGTGTGTGTGTGTGTGTTCACCTTCCTTGTTAATGATTATGATCCTGGAGTTTATAAATTAATGTTTCTTATCAAATGTAAGACATTTAGATCATTTTTTGGCCCACTGCTTCTCTTCTGATTGCATACATGTTAACTGTGATACTGTGCTGAATATCACTATTTGGCTGTTTAAAAAATCTTTACCTATTAATATTCTTAAGATTGGGTCATTTCTATTGTCCTTCAGTTCTCTGATTTTTATTCTTCCTCCACCTGTTAGGAGTGTCCATTACATTTTTCATTTCACTTTCAGTTCTAGAACTTTGGTTCTTATAAAAATTATTTCTGTTGCTCGCCTGCAATTTTCATCTGTTTACTCACAGTGGCAAAGTATTTTTTTTTTTTAAGTCCTTCAACATAATTGTATTTGTAAATTGTCACTCTCAAGGTCCTGTCTGCTGATTTGATCATATGGTATACTTTGGCTTTTCGTAGACTGGGTAATGTTTTCCCTTGGTTAAGAACCACTTTTTATTTTCATTGGGAATCTTTTTTTTCATTTCCTTGTGTGTCTATAACTTTTTATGGTGCGCTTTCTTTCGTGGATGTTGTGGTTAGATCCAGCGTGTTCCCCCAGAGCCTCATGTGTTTAAATAGTGATTGGATCACAGGGACTCTTGAGCGGACGTCGTATTCAGAAGTGGGGCCTGGTTGGAGGGGCACAGGGTGCACCCTCCCCAGTCCTCCCTCCCTCTGTTTCTTGGCTGCTATGGAAGATGAAGTTCTCCTCTGCCAGGGACGTCCACCGTGTATTTCTGCATTGGAGCCAACCAGCAGGGTGTGAGCCACAGCAAACCTCTTTTCCTTTGATTTGTGAGTGTTTGGCCCCAGCGGTGAGAAAATGACTAAGACGATCAATGATAGTTTTAGAGATTCTAGATTATATTTTGTTTTGAGAGTATCTAACTAATTATGGAATATCACCTTGAAGTCATAGAAGCTTGGTTTTCTATACTCGAAGGAGTTTTAACAGTTTTCCTAACCTGGGATGGGGAACTTTTTAATCCCGGGGTCATAATCTCCTACGTATGCCACTCCCATGGATTTCAGTCTTATGCCCAGGGTGTCTACAAACCTCTCTTGGATGAATTGGCAGGATTCCAACTCTAGATTCTGTCTTTCAGTCAGTGAGCCAGAGTTGAAATCTTTACACAGCTTCTAAAAGTTTTAGCTCTTTCCATGACTTCCTCTTCATTTTTAGCCACTTTAGCTCTGACCTCTGTCCTCTGATATCCACAGAAGTAAACCAGCAACTGTCTACCTGCAGGCAGAGAAGAGCTCTCTGAGGAAAGCAGCACAGCCATGCCTCTTCCCCTGTGCAGTTCCTTCTTTCAAAGGTCAAATTCCAGTTTCTGTCTGCTCTCAGTTAATCTTATTTTTGCGTTTTGTTCACTGTTGACAAATCTTATATGCAGGAGTATTGAACCAGTAGAAGCCACTCCCTAATATCAGAATTGGAAACTCTATACCCAAGTTAAAGCTTTTAGAAGTACTGCAAAAATCGCCCTCCATACGTGTCATGGCAGTAAGGCATGGTGGAGCATGCCTGTCATCCCAGCTCTCAGAAAGCTGAAGCTGGAGGGTCATTGTGAATTCCAGACCAGCCTGGGCTACAAATGAGCTTGAGGCCAGGCTGAACTGAATAGTGAGATCCTGTCTAAAAAAAAAAAAACAAATCAGGAGCCGGGGAGATGGCTCAGTAGAATAAGCGCTTCCCTGGCAAGTGCAAGGGTCTGAGTTCAATCCCCAGTGCCGCCAAATAAATAAATAAAATAAAAAAGACAAAAACAAGGACGAGTGAGATAGCTCAGTGGACTAAGTGCCTGCTTAGGCAAGCACAGGGACTGAGGTTTGATCCGCAGTACCACATGCTGTGTGGGCCCCACCCTCAGGTGTGCTTAGCTGGCCACCGAGACCTGGTGTGGTGGCACACGCCTGTAATCCCAGCATTTGAGAGGCTGAAACACCAGGATCACTACGGTCTGAGCTGCATAGTGAGAGCCTGTACCAAATATATAAAAAAAGGGGAAAAGGCCCATATTATAGCAAATTATGTTCTCACAGAGTAGAAAGGGCCTCTCCATATCCTTCAAGTTTGGCAGCTAGAATTTCTCAGCTGGGCTATCATCGGATGCCAAAAACTTAGAGAACATCCCACACACAGGGCCTCTTAGCTCCAGGGTCCTGAGTCCCTGAAGGAGTCATGGCAACAGTGCAGAGCTCTTAGGACACTTTCTGTATGTCATCAGCACTATGGCCAATACAAAATGTGCAGCCCCCCATAACTCAGCCCTTACATGCCATCGCTGTTGATTGGAATTCCCTATCTTTTCACAGAGACACTGGGCTTTTCTTGCTCATCAGGAGCACTAGTTAGTGCACTCTCTGGCCAGTGCACACAGGCCAAATGCATTGTCACTGATCAGCAAAGTGTGGCCATTAGAACAGAGGAAAGTTGGTCAGCGGCATTCTGGGTGCTACTGAGCATTTCAAGCGGTCATGGGTGTTTCTGGTGAATTTGGACTTTTTCCTTGGCTCTATCTTTGACATAAGAACTGCTATGGCTTGAGCTGCCTAGTTTATTGAGGCTCAGAGAGACAAAAGGGCTGCCTGGGGTCACATGGGCCAAGACCCCCGGATGATGCCTTGTCCCGAGCACAGCTGCACGCTGCACACTTCAACTGCAGGAATGATGCTGAGATCTACCTTGTGTCTTGCGGGAAGCAGGAGTGAGTAAACTGAGAAATGGGCCTTTGTGAGAGGAGTCAGGGGAGAGGGGTAATGGTTGGCGGAATAGCCTCAGTCCTGTGGGGTGCCCGCAAGCCCTTCTCACTAACTCACCCTAGAAGAAGGGGCCACTGGAAGGAGTCTGATGGCTCTCAGCTCCACCACGTCTCACCAGTTCTCCTGTCTGGGTCTGCACTATTCATGTGTGTGGATTTGCTTCAACTCCTACTGGCTTGCCAAAGGCCAGCATCTCCCTGGCTTCTGTAGTCTGGCAGCGGATGGAGAAGGCGAACACATGCTGCCTCCCTCCTTTCCTTCTGCAGTGTCTGCAAAAATGCTCCATATTCCTTAGTATAAGTTTGCAGCAGCAACCTGAGTTTTATCTACCATTTCTTCTAGAAAAATCAAGATCCTATTGGGGCCACAATTATGAAACCATAGAGAATCCCATCAAAGTCTGAGTGTAGCAAAGGATGTGCATGAGCTTTTCATTACCTCCTCCGCAGAGGCTTGCTGCATTTGGTGCTTGCGTAAGAGAGTGTGTGTGCATGTGTGTGTACATATACATGAGTGGGGGGGGTTGTATTGTGAATTTGCATGTGAAAAGGTCGAGGGCGTGTAGTGCAGTTGCAGGGGATGTTGAGGGTGTGAGGTTGTGTGTGTGAATGGGTAAGGTTGAGTGTGTGTGAGATTGTGTGTCTGTGAGGTTATGTGTGAAAATGGGGGAGCGAGCATGGGTGTGTGAGGGTCACTGGGGCAGGTGTGTGAGGGTACATGTGCAAATGTGAGGCTGCATGTGTGCATGTGTGGTTGTGGGGAGTGCTGGTAGGAGAGTGGGTGTGCGGGTAGGCCGTGTGTATCCTCTCTCTCCTCTGGGCCAATTCTTCGCTGATTGTGTTCACTGAGAACAGACTAGCTGGCAGGGCCTGAGGCCTGGACCCTGCTGGCTGATCTCTGTTTGTCTCCAAAACCTGTCACCAGGATCCCAGGCCTGCGTTCCGATTTGCATGGACCCATCCTGAGCCGGGATGACACCTGGATCCTATCCTGGTGGAGGACCTGCAGGCACAAAGGGGAAGGGCATCTGCTCCCGGGATGGTGACGCTCCAGGCTGCCGGGCGGCCCAGGGCTCTGCCCTTACTCTCCAGGAGCAATACTTGCTGCCTGCAGGCATCCATCTGCACCAGCCCTGGGGAAGGAAGAAGACCCCAGGGTCCATACCCTGGCACTGAAGCCACACTAAGGCCCAAAAGGATCCTAGGAATGGTGCCATGAGGAACTGCGGCCAGCAGGGATAGTGGCAGAGACAGATGGCCACAGACCAGTAGGAAAGGCTTCCCAGAGGATGGAGTGAGGCTGTGGAGGCTGGGTTCTGGCTACCTTGGACGAGAGGCCCAGGGCATGGACAGAGGAGGCTGAGCGGCTGCTCTCTCCACTGCAGCCCTGTGAGCTCCATGAACCCTTCTCTTCCCTGGGTTCTGCTATGGGGAGGACATGGCAGGAAGCAGGCAGTGGAGGTCCCTGCAGGCTGGGCTGAGAAACCCCAGAGCAGTTTCTTGCCGATAAAGTGGCGCCGCTCCTCATTCAGTCTTGCGGGCTTCAGCAGAGGAGGAAGTTCCCAGCAGGGCCTTTAGGACCCAGGCTCGATCCAATCCTCCCTCTCTCCCCTCCCTGTCCTCCTCTTGACTGATCTGAGAGAACCTTCATTTTTGCCTCTGCTTTGTCCTCATCGCTGTTTGTACACCTGGAGGAATTCGGTGCAATGAGAACAATGCCACGGGACCCTTGGTCTTCAGATGTGTCCATTTGGACTTGCAGGTGTGGCCTGGATTTTCTCTGCTTTCATTTGAGCTCTTCAATTAAAAGATGTGAGGGTTAAAGGCACTGGACATGCAGAACTGTACGGCAACTCTGCCACCACCCTACCTGATTTAGGCCCCAAGCTGTGCGACCTTAGCTGAGCTAAGTTACCGAAACTCCCTGGTCTCAGTTTCCTCTTCTGTTAAACACACAGGGGTACCCAACTCAGTTATTAGTATTAGATTAGGTGTCGCATACACAATTCTTAAGCAGTTCCTGGCCGGTAGAAATCACTGTCAGTGGGATCCATGGTTGCTTTCATATGTATTATGCTTGCTTTGTTTTGTTTTTGTTTATTTTGCTTTTTTTTTTTTTTTTCTTTTCTCATTTTGTCCATGGAGCAGTTCAGTTTCTAAGTGAGAACTCAATCTGTTTATTGGGAGGATGTGGAGAAAGAGCAGAATCTACTTCCTCGCCCAGTCCCGGCTCACACACACCCTGCATCTTTGCTCTGCCTGCTGGTGCCAGAGACAGCTGATGCCCAGGTGTGCCTGGGTAGGGGTGTGGGGTCCAGGGAAGCTGTCTTTACAGGCTGCATCTGGGGCCTTGTATTGTCTTCCAGCTTGCAAGGCATCTTTATAATTATTTTTCATCACGGCTAACGATGGCACTTATTATTATAAGTACTTTTTGAAAGCTAATATATATATATATATATATATGTACACTGTAAAGCAGTTGAAGCACAAGCCCAATGCCCTGTCCAAAGGCCAGTTTCTATCCATGGCAGGCCATGTTCACTGCCTCATACACGGGCATTTAACCGGATGAGACTAGTGCCAGAGTCTGTATACTTCCAGTCTCGAGCACTTCATGAAGGCCAGCTCAGCAGCAGCTCCAAGCAGGCTTGTTTTTACAGAAATTTCCTTTCCTACAAATGTGGGTGGGGTTTATTTCTCATATTCCCTGAAATTTTTTAGCTTTCTAAGAAGAAAGAAAGAAAGTACGGAATTCCCTTTGTCCTGTATAGATTCTTTGGTAAGAACCCAGAAGCCGGGTGGACCCAAGGTTGCAGGGCTTGTCTCTTGGGGTTTTGTTGTGACTCCAGAGCTGCCCTGCCCCAGCCGTGGTCTACTTCAATAGTGGAAGAAGGGGGCGCACCTGGGCATCTTCAGGCTCTGTTTCTGAGGGCCCATCTAGTGACACATGCAGTGGTGATATTTATGGGGCAAAGGGCGCTTGTGAGCTCATACCATGCTGGAAGTGGGGGGCAAATAAGCCAGGGCCAAGCCAGCCCCACAGAACCTGCACCCAACAGGAGGGAGCTGGGACATCAGTCTTGTCCGTGTCGCCCCCAGTGGAGCTTCCCTGATCCCAGTGCCAAGTGCCCATTGAGCTTGTGGGGAGTAACCCTGTGGCCCGGGCTTTGCCCGAGGACAGGACAGGATGCCACCTCGCCATTTCTGGCTCTGCCAGACTCCTGGCTGATGGTCCTCTATTCCCAAACCAGGGATTCTAAGTCCTGGGATGACACAGATCTTCTCTCTAAAGGATCAGGGTAGCTCTTTTCATTTTGACTGAAGCACGTCACTGAAGAGCCCTTGTTATTTCTTTCTAAATAGCCTTTAATGCAACAGGAAGTAGCTCGGCCGGCCAAGGCAATATTCCCTTCCTGTTTGTCAGCTTCAGGGTGATGACGGTCTCGGTGGTGGTGATCATGTTGCTGGTGATACAACAAAAACAGAAACAGTCGTAGAGACCAGCGCTGCTTCCTCCCAGGCGAGCTTGTCTTTGCAGACACCTGGGATTTAGTCATCTCTCGAGAAGGGGTCCCGAGGCCTAACCCTCCAAACTACACATAAAGCAGTGACAAGAACATTGTCCTTTAATGTGCCTAATTCTGCAACTGGGCTAAACTTGGACAACAGGGCTTCTTCAGGGCAGAAGTGTTCCTGTGGCCGTGACTTTTGCAGACAGACTGACTATTCTTCCCAGGACAGGCTGTGCCTCAGTCACTTTCCTCCTTGCTGATGCACAAAGCCCAGTGCCTCAGAGGAGGGGGAGGGCAGGTTCACTCCTGCTCTTGTTTCAGTCCATGGTCAGCTGGCCCCCAGGCAACAGTGCAAGGCCAGGGGCCTGGCAGGGGACAGTTACTCAGGGCACAGTGGCAGGAAACAGAGAGTGAGGAGGAGAGAGGGAACAGAGAGAGCAGCAGCCCCTTGTGGCCAGACCCCCCACCCCCTACCCCCCGAAT
>PVKA01022542.1:0-36983 GCA_004027165.1 Ctenomys sociabilis | reverse complement strand
AAAAAAAAAAAAAAAAAAAAAAAAAAAAAAAAAAAAAAAAAAAAAAAAAAAAAAAAAAAATTATAAGTAGAATTATACTTTTATATCTATGTGAATTTAAAATAAAAATCATATGTTCAACAACGCTTAAAACTAGCATTTAATTCACTGAGAAGCATTTTTTAATATTACAAGTTTACACAAAAAGAAATTTCAAGTACACATGCATTAAGAGGCATTCCAACACATCGTCTGCAAAGGCTTTAAAGGAGAAATAGTGATTTCTTTTTTAAAATATCTTAGAACTCAAGTCAATTTTCTTGGAAAAATTCTCTTTTCTCGTTCCTGTATTTTTACGTATTTGGTACAGGGTCTCACTATGCAGTGCGGACTCCTAGTGATCCTCCTGTTTGCAGCCTCCCCAGCGCTGGGATTACAGGCGTGTGCCACTGCACCCAGTCTTGGTGGCTAGTTCAGTGCATCCGGGGGTGGGGCCGGCACAGCGTGTGGTGCTGGGGACTGAACCTGATCCCTGCTCCTGCCTAAACTCGTGCTTAGTCCGCTAAGCTATCTCGTCATCCCAAGAAATTTTTAAATTGCTGTCACTCAGAATTAGTCAATAGGGTGAATAAATAACACAAATCTATGCTTGGCGCATGGTAACAGCGTCCTTCGGGAATGTGACTGATGAAACCTTTTGCTACTCATTTACATAAATTCATCTGTGAATTAGTAATCTACATAGAGATGAAGATTGCACAGTGAAAGTGAATAAAAATGCTATTTAAAATGACTTATTACTTGAAGTCATCTAATTCAGAAGATTTTTCCATAAAAAATGTGTAAAGTCATGATGAAGTACAAGTCAATACTCAGCTAAAAATCTGACACATGTTTTTCACTTGCAAATGTAGGCAACAACAATTAAGAAGAACTTAAGTCTAATTTTATAAATTGTCGTACAATCCTCCTTGCTGATTCTCAATAATTTATATTAGATTAAAAAATACAGTGTTGGTTCAATTCAAGTCAAGGTTATTGATTAGTAAATTGAAATTTTTTCCCTAATAATGTGATCTTAAGCTAGTTAAAATATGACACTTAGCCAGGCATGGTGGCGCATGCCTGTAATCCCAGCACTCGGGAGGCTGAGGCAGGAGGATTGTTGTGAGTTCAAGACCAGCCTGAGCTACAAAGTGAGCTTAAGGCCAGCCTGAACTGCATAGTGAGACCCTGTCTCAAAAAGACAAAAAATAAAAAAATAATAAAATAAAATAAAATAAAATATGACACTGTTTTATTAATTTTTTTCTTATACAACCTGTTGACAAATTATTCTCAAATATTCAAACAGAGATTATATTATTGAAAACAATTTTAAATTATAATTTCATTCAAAATTTTTGTATTTTAGTCTTTGATACTTCCCTAGACAACTACACTTTTAGCTTTCTCAGAGTTATGAAATATATAGCTTAAAAGTACAGGTTATACAGGAGAGATGCCTGGATTTGAGGTTCTGCTCTATTACTAAGCCTTAGTTTTGCTATGTTCTGCTAATAATTTAATCTTTTCCATTGGGGAACATAAGTATTCCCCAATCTGTATACATCTTCAGAAATAAATGATCATGAGGAAAGTGCTCTGTTCATTCATGGGTACAGAGTTAGTATTCAAAGATATCTCAGCAGTTATTTTAAATGTATCCACAAGTATCTATGAATACCATTTGGGAGTTGGAAAAATAATCTCAAAGGTACTCAGATTACTCTGTTATCAATGAGGTTGATGATGTTGATGCTGTTGTTCTAAAATTACAGATACCCCAAATTTCATAATCACAAAAATATTTAAATCTAATAATGAGGGGTTGGGGAGATAGTTCAGTACAGTAAGTGCTTGCTGGGCATGCGCAAGGTCCTGAGTTTGAGGCCTGGTACTACCAAAGAAAAAGCACTGTCTTTGGGTCTGGGGAGATAGTTCAGTAGAGTAAGTGCTTGCCTGGCAAGTGCAAAGGCCTGAGTTCAATCCCCAGTTCCACAAAAATAAATTTAAAAAATTAATATAATAATGATAGTAAAATTTTTGTTTCTGACATTTATTTATATTCTTCAGGCACTACTTACCATTGATCATACCTGAGTTTAAATTTGTAACAGTCTTCAAGCTCAACAAGTACTTGCCTCCTGACCATCATGGCTTCTAGCTCCATCTCCCCAAAGCCTGGTGCACTCACAGAGGAGCAGTTTCAAAGGTCTCTGGATTAAGGCATGAGAGTGGGATTGAGCATGTGCTTCTGAGAAAAGGGTGTGTTGTTCCTAAAGCAGCCACTTGAGGGGTTTACTATAGCTCTGGGTGTGCATAAAAGAAAGGACGATTCTGGGTATGTGTTGTACCACACAAAAGGTGGGTATCCTGAAAGTGGGAAACACAGGCTGCCTGCATGCCATGGACTGTTTCTTGCCTGCTGTGCCCCTCTGCCATGTCACCCTGCCTTGAATCCAGCCTACTATGGACTGACACCTCTGTATTTCTGTATCTCAAAACATCAGCTGAAACAAACCTTTCCTCCTTTACCTTGTGGGTGTAGTCTTTTGCCTCAGCAATGAGAAAAGTAGCCAACATGCTGCCTATTTTGTTGGAGGGTTTTGCTCAACTGCGTGAACGTCATGAAGAATGAAACACTGCTCCTACCAACAAATATATCTCACAATACTGAATAATTGGCAATAAAACACAACCTTAAAGCTGACTCATTTAGGAGATGAGAAGTGGAGATATCAATTAGAAGTAGGTACTTTACTAAGAGAGTGGTACCCACTTAATGAGATTCATATTTAAAGAGTATTGGCAGAATGTATTAATAGCAATTTCTTTATTTCAACTTTCACAGAGCACAGACAATGTGACTGTACTGGTATATAAACTGGAAATTTATATACCAGTACAGGGTTTTAACGCGCCCTTAATGTAAAACTTGTGCTCAGGGTAAACCTTGCTATATATAGGCGATGATGAAAAGTAAGTTTACTTTTCTTTCATCTTCTCCTCCTCCAGTACCAGCGTATATGTATGGGGAAATGGGCAACACAGGAGCCGACACCTGCTTTCCATGCCTTTTCCTCAGAGTCTAAAATCAAAAGTCTGTCAAGCTTTTACAGAGTAGTAGAAGATGCCTTAATTGAATGAGATGGCCCTGCAAAATGAACAGGACTAATGTTTAACTGGATAAAGAATTTTTTTTCTACAGAATATAACTATAAAATTTTGGGTTTAGATGGAATTATTTAAAATAATCAAAAGATCTCCTGTGCCCTTGCCCACAAAAAGTGCTTCTGCAGAGTGAATTTGGGAACAATTACTGTAAAAATAAAATACTCATATTTCTCTTTCAGTGATTCCCTTCATTTTTCATGTACTCTTTTCTGTATTCAGTGTTTACTTTGAAAGTGTCTTACACTGGGTGAGGGAAATAATGAAAATTTCCCCAGAGCTACTATACAAGGCTAAGTGAGAAAAGAGATTCTTTGTTTCTGCACAGTTCAATATCTTGTAAGGTAGGAGAAAAGATATGTGACTCACAGCAGAAGTCCCAAAGAAAAAACAGTTTTCTGGGGCATTTTTTTGGTATATCTGCTTCATATAGCCTTTAAAGAGGTTAGCTTGGGTCTGGAGGTAATGTCAGCAGGAAACTGATGGGAAGCGTAAATTTGGTCTGATCCCAACCAGCACAATGCTATGTAAGATCTTATTTTAACTACTAATGTTCTAGTTCTAAATTATACTTATATACCTAATTTTCCTTTCTATAATTAGAAGATCATTTTAGAAAATTATTGCAATGCTATAATATCACCTAAGCCCATCTGTCTGTCTGTCTATCCATCATCTATCATCTATATTTCTATATCTTTTCTAGAACTGTTTAAATTAGACTACTCTATTTTACCTGAGAAGGTTTCTTTAGCTTGTGCCTGAATTGACCTTCTCAACCAAATAACAAATTCTCTTCAAAGCAACCTGAATTGCTGACACAATTACTGTGTTGCAGCATTGAACATTTACTTGGAATTGGAAACAGGATGTAATAGGATCTGTTTTCAATAATTTAACTGAGGAGTTAAATTGCCTATGCAGGTTGAATTTTTCTCAAGGGTGATAAAGGGTGATTTATCATATTCACATCAATAATCAAGAGAAAGACAGAATCCAAGAAATACTAAGGATCAACTTTTATTTGTACAACACAATTATTAGGGTCCCTAACATCAAGTGAGAAGCCTACGTATGTTCCTTTCATTAGGGAAGTTCAATCATAAGTGACACTATGCCCAGTTGAAGAAATGAGTCACTTGTACCGCAAAAGAACCAATTTCCATTTGCTGATGTGTTGTCGAGGAAGTTCACTGGCCAGCCCCACTGCTGTCGCCCTTAGAGCCAGGTGTCAGGCTGTGTTAGCAGGACCATTTTTCTTCCCTGGTATGAACTGTTTGGAGCTCGTAAAGAAGGAGAACAACACTTAACTGCATCATGTTTTAATGGAAAGAGGAAAGGTCATAGGAACAGCAGAGTTGAGTGGTGTATTAATGCCTCACCGTCTCCTTTTCATGTTAAAATGTAAAATTGACATAAACTACAAAAATATAGAATACACACTAAATATATTGTACTTATAAATGCCTATAAAGTGACACTGATATAAAAATACAGACACACACACTCAATGAAAAATGCATGCTAGGTGTATGTAGCCAATTTCCTTTTTAAAAGTAAAGTTATCTGCTTCTTGTCTTACTTTTTTTGGGGGGGTGGGGATCAATCTTTCCCTTTGACAAATGTTTTGAATAATATGTTCTGGTAAATCTTCCTTTTTCACCATGCATAGCCTGCTACTCTACTTATGCTGAATAGTAATTTACTTACCCATGAGTCTATAGACATCTAAGGTGTTTATAGTTTCTGGCATGTCCTACTTGTCCCTCAATGCCACGATGAACACTGGTGCAAAAGTAAGAACTTATTTGAATTCTAATATTGCAACTTCCAATGTTTGTGGTATTGGAGGAATTATTTTCGCCATTTGAAACCTCCATGTCCTTATTTGCAAATATGGAGAAAATATGATGAGAACTAAATGTCATCCTGTAGGCAGAGTCCTTCAGCTTCAGGTCAGCTAAGACAAGCAGGAGCAACGCCACACACACACACACACACACATACACAACACACACACACACACACACACATGAAAACTTGTCTCCACTCACACCCCTGTCTAAGAATAATAAAACGTATCATAAGAATTAAAAGTAGATAACACCACAGACTTTAAAAAAATCATCATTAAATGAATTTATTTTTGACCTGTCAATTTGAAAATGAATTTTCTGCTGTGAATATTGACATATTTAGCTAGGGAGGGTAGAAAGCACATATTTCCAACAAGATGGCCTGACTATAGTGACACTATTTCAAAATGTGTGAAGAAACAATACTGAAGGTGAAAGGACAAACCATTTTCTAAAGTTATGTTTAATAATGAGTCAAGGTAAAAATATGCACCTTGTGTAGTATCAGTTTTCAGAAGACCTGGGCTGGGAAACAGAAATGATGGGTACCCAGCAAAGACACAGGCCCATCAGAACATTACATACAAAGTGCATTTCACTTATTTTGAAAACAGAAATGTTTTGACATTGATCTTCTTAAGAAATATATTGCACATGATACATTTAAATATATAATCTATTTAATACATAGATGGATAATATGTGGAATAATGTTCAGTAACCACTAAGAAACTGCTCAGACACATAGCACAATTAGGTTGAGATATTAATTTCAGGTATAATTGAAATATCTTTTAAAAATATTATTTTTTTCCTTAGAGCAAGCATTAAATCCACATGAAATAATAAGGCAGACAGATACAATTCTTGTTTTTCGTCTGTGTTAGGTATGTTTACATGCAATACTTAAATATGTTATATACTAATACATTTTCATGTTAAATGCAATTCTGTTACATGCAGTACCATTAAACTGTAGGAGTAAGCTGCTGTTCGACATGTTAACATACCAGAACCATCTGCCTGGAAGGCAAGTGATTATTTTTTTTCCACAGTATAATGAGTCATATGTCGTGTTAAGAAGTTTCATTCTGATTGTAGGAGGTCATAGCCTTTTTGGAGGTGAGCAATGTCTTGCCTTGTGACACTACTTTCATGGCTGTTGTTGCTACTGCGCTGCTTCCCTGCAATTGCTGGGAGCACTCCTACGACGTGCGCCCCTGCAATTGTTGGGAGCACTCCCACGATGCACAACCCTGCAATTGATGTGCACCCCTGCAATTGCTGGGAGCACTCCCATGACGCGCGCGGCAGTTTTTCACTCTTCCTTTCTTGCCGACGACCTCGGCCTCTCTCCAGGTTCTCCTTCAGCAGCCTTCTTTTCCCTCCTCCAATTATGTTCCCAAAGGTTTTCTGTGTCCTCTGCTCCCAGTGGGTTGAGCTAATTGTGACTGTGACCATGATGTGCTTTGGGCGTTAACGCACATCTTTTATTTATTATTATTATTATTATTATTATTATTACATTTATTGAGAAACAAACAGCAATGAGATAGTTACAAAACTGATTAGTAGGACAGTTTCAATACTTAATACATTGTATATTGTTGTCTTCTTAGTGGTTATTCGTAGTACAAGATGCAGACACGATATCCTGTCCAAACACTATTAATACAAATCTTTCTTCTCATTGAATTAAGAGAAAGTGGCTGTATCTTTTCTAACTATTTTGTATATACAGATACAAAATGGTCCTTCGCTTGTGTCCCCTTTTTTGTTTACTTTTGTCAGAGATGGGTATTCCATTGCACATCTGAGAGAGAAGCATGAGGGGCAAGAGCAGAGACTTCAGAGGTCTCTGATCGCACTTGTTTGAAGAGACTAACGCATCTCTGAAGGCACCTGAAGAAGCTGTGATTTTGCTTGCTGTCTGCCAGCGGAGAAGATCATCAGATCTTAATGCATTTATTGTGCATTCCACATTTATTTAATGTGGAAGGAGGCACAGCACACAGGGCACAGAGCAAAAGCCAGGCATGTCTAAGGGAACCGAAATATGCATTCGCCCTAATTAGGACCTCAAAATTACTTTTACAAATTAATAAATCAAAATATATAAGACAATAAAGTTCAAACTCATATGGAATTTTACAAATGTTGGTAAAGTAATTCTGTGGCCACATCAGTTTGTCCTACTAAAAAAATCCACCATAAATATTCAATTTCCTACGAAGGAAATCAATGTATTTCATTAGTGGTATCAATAATGCAAAAGGCAGTATAGTAAATTCAATCTTTAGGGATATAATAAAGAATACTGAAGCACTAAAATTTTGATATAGTCCTTGATTTTAATTTAAATAAAATTAGGCTAAAAAGGAATTTTTGTAGTATATTATGGAAAAGTCAATTTTAGGCCCTAGTATTATAATTTATATGTTGCCTCTTGCCATTAAATTGAAGTTTCCTATTTTAGCACTTTACCACATTTTGTGTGGTAAACTTCCACTGACACAAGAATGCTGACTCAACTTAAAGAAAAATAGAAAAATGTTTAATAAATAAAATGCGGACATGGTGTTTGTGCCTAAAATGTATAAACACATTTATTTGTATTTGCAGCTTTTTATAAAATTACTTAATAGTAACTTTTTTATAAAATTAACTTAGAAATTGGATGTAATTTTTTTTCCTGCATTTAGGACATGGTATACAGGATCTACAGGGCCTCAGTACATAGATAGGACTCATAGTGATTCTCCTGTTTTCATCTGCCCAAGAGCTGAGATTACAGGCACATGCCACTCCACCCAGTCTCAATAGCCATCTCAGCGCGCCCCAGGGGTGGGGACAGCACAGCAGGCCTGGGGATCGAACCCTGGCCACTGCACTCTGCCTAAGCATATGCTTTAGTCCACTGAGCTATCAGGCTGTCCCTACATTAGATATATTTTATGACTGCCATTTCAACTAGTGTACACTGATGGGTCTTTAAAATTTATTTTATAAAGTTTTTGTTGTTTAGATGCTCAATGACTAATACTAAATAAGCAAAATGTTAGAATTCAGGTATACTGGGATTTGAGATAGCAATATATCTACAGATCAGCTTACAGATAATTTTCATCTGAACAGTAATTATCCTTTGTAAACAAAAACCAGGCATTCATACTCATTTATTTTGATCTTTTTGAATTTCTTCTTGTAGATTTTGTAGTTTTCTATGTAAAAATGTTACATATACATTGATAATCCTGTTCCTATTTGTTCTATAATTTTGCCATCATACATTTTTGAACTTTTGTTTTCAATAACTTGCTAATGTGCAAATATGCATTTGATTGGATACATTAGGAGTGTACCTAATAATTTTCTAAAATTAATTTATTTTTTTCTGATCATTGTTCTGGATATTTCCTAAGATCTGTAGGTTTATTTTTGTTCTTTATGTCTTCACTTCTTGCTTTAGTTTAACTGCTAACATCTCACTAAAGTGTTCAGTTGATGAGACTAAGCATTCCTGACTTAATCTTTAGTTTTAATTTTTTTTAAGAGAGTACAAAATAGTACTAACACAGAACAATTACAAAGTTTTGTAAAAATATTATTCATTTTACAGTATTTGTTGTAATGCATAGTATTGTCTTCTAATTAGTTGTTCATTTTACTGGATATATGCATGCAAATTGGAAGAAGAAAGAAATATATTAGAAATTAAGAAGTGAAAAAGCTAAAACAGTTGAAAGGAGACAAAATAGATTAAGCCCCAGTGGATCCTTTCCACAGAACAGCAGAAATCCACAGTACAGTTGTCCAAGCCATCTTGCTTATATACATAGATAAATCTCTTTCCCCTACTCCCTCTCCTGTCCTTCTCCTCAACTCAGTAATTCCTTCCTTTGAACAGGTTCATTCCCTTTGCCCCGTATCTCCTGAATCCTTCAGATTTTATTTTCTCTTTTAGGTTCTCACACTAAGGAGACAATAGGATGTTTGCACCTGTGGGTTTGATTTATTGCACTTAAGAATATAATCTCTAGTTGCATCTATTTACTGATAAAAACCTCAAATTTGTCCTTTGTGATAGTGAAATAATACTTCATTGTGTAAAAATACCACATCTTCGTTATCCCTTCTTTGATTGATGAGCATTAGGGTCGCTTCTGAGACCTGGCTATGATAAATTGCACTGTAAACATGGGGTGCACATCCATCGCTGTGCTATAAAGTTGTCATTTCTCCTGGAAAATACCCAGGAGTGCATGGGACCTCCAATCCTAGTTTTTTGAGGAATCTTCACACTGATTTCCATAATGGTTGTACCAGTCTATCATCTATCTAATCAATTTCATTGATTTTTTAAAGATACTAAATATTTGCTTTGGGGGATGGGGAGATGGCTCAGTGGAATAAGCAGTTCCCTGGCAAGCACAAGGGCCTGAGTTCAATCCCTGGTTCCACAAAGAAAAATAAATATTTGCTTTGATCATTTTTTGCATATTTAATTGATATCCAATATAATCTTTTTTTCTTTTCAGATGTTTTGTTATGTAAGTGTACTTTGTAATTTGTTGTATTAAAATGCATTCTGTGTGATTTTAATCAGATAAAGTGTTTGAGGTCTGTTTTAGGTTCAAGCTTACATCCATATTCACAGATTAATAGTTCATATTCTGTAGTACTGTGCTTGGTGCTCTACAAATATCTGTTAAGTTAAATCAAGGTGCCTGAGAGTATTGTTCATGTTATCTTCACATTCAGTTATTTATTTAGAGCCTATTTATGAATTTTATTCTGTACCTATTTTAACCAAATTATATCAGGAGTTCTGAAAGATGTGCTCATTTTAGAAAATTGGTGTACACATTTATACTTAAAAATGAGTGAGTGCTCATTTTTCATCCCATTACTCTGTCTTTATTGCCCGTCTCTTCTTCCTCTCCTTCCCAGGAAGGCCCTTTCTTATAATGCACCTTATAGCTTCCCATCACTTCTTTCTTACTTATTTATCTATATATTTATTTACCTATTTGGTGTGTAATAGAAGAGAAATCATGTGACATTTAGCCATCTGAATCTGGCCTAGGTTCCTTAGCATGGTGGTCTCCAACTCCACCCATTTACTTGGAAATGGTGTGGTTTTGTTTTCCTTTAAGGATTGAACATCACATAATTATCAATATTGTTCATTCTACAATTTGGGGTATTTAGGCTCTTTCCACGGCTTAGCTAAAGTGAGTGTCATTTAGCTACAGGCATGAGCATACAATTATCACAATACTATGCTGTCTTTATTTATTTATCTTTTATATACAAATTCTTTGTTTTGATTTTTTTAGGTTTTAGAGAGTAAAAATTAGAATTAACATAGAAAAAATTACAAGCAATGTGGTACTGTACTTAACAAAGCAATATAAATTTCATAGCATTTGTTGTAATACACAATGCTGTCTACCAATCACTTATTCATATTACCAGATATATGCATATGAAATTGGAAGGGTAAAGAAAAACATAAATGTATAGGAAATTAAGAAGAGAAAAAGTACAAACAAGAAAAGGAGACAACACAAATATGCTGTCTTTAATTCTTTCAGGAGTATACCCAGGAGTGATATCAATGGATGGAAAGTTATTGCTACTTTTAGTTTTCAGAGAAACATCTGTGTTTACTTCCATGTTTACATTCTGACCAACAATGTAAGCAGGTTGATCCCCCACAATATTCATACTATGACTCATTGCTTCTTGTGTTTTTGATGGTACCCACTCTGACTAGGGTGAGAAGGACATTCAGTACAAATTCAATTTACAGTTTCCTGATGGTTAAGGACCTGATATATATTTTACATACATACTTATTGGCCATTTGTACTTCTTTTGAAAAATAGTTCTTGCACCTCTGTTTTGATTGGGTTATTTTATGAGATAAGCTTTTTGAGTTCTTCCTCTATCTAGAGATTAATCGTCCCGCAGAATAGTAGCTAGCAAAACCTTTTTCCCTTTCTGCAGGTTTTCTTTTGCTCTGTTGTGCCCTTGGTTGTGTAGCTTTTTCATTTGATGAAGCTCCCTTTGTTGATTCTTGATATAGTGTCTGTGCTCCTGAGGCCTATTGAGGAGGTCTACTCCTGCACTTATGGTGGCTTCAAGTGATTTTTCCTGATTATAATCAGCAATTTCACAATTTCTGGCTTTGCTTCTAGGCCTTCAACCCTGGCACAATTTGTCTTGTCTTATAATTGTATTTCTCTTTCTACTTTAAATTATTTCCATTTTATAGAAATTTTCTAACACACGGTGTTAAAAAATGAATATTGGCACCACAATTTAAAATTAAGAGAAAGAACTTCAAGCTTAATCTTTAAATGAAAACTAGTAGCTACAATAAGGACATTTAGATCTCAGAGAAATGGTAAAAATTGAAATCAACAATTTTCTTTTTGATTCCCATCAAAAAGAATGATACGCAAAAATAATAAAGAACCTAGGGCTGGCCAGATAGCTCAGTGGATTAAAGTGCCTGTTTAGGCAGATGCAGGGACCAGGTTTTAATCCCAGGCATGCTGTGCCAGCCCACCCCCAGGGGTGCTGAGACATTGATTGAGGCTGGATGTGGTGGTGCATGCCTGTAATCTCAGCACTTGGGAGGCTGAAAACAGGAGGATCTCTCTGCATCCAATCTGAGGAGTGAGGCCTTGTGGACTTTGTATTAAATACGTAAAAAAGGTAGACAAAGAATAAGAGGAACAAACAGGCTCAACAACTGATATATAATTCAAGTCCTTACAAGGTTTTTGCAAAGTTACAGAATGCATTACTAGGCTCTGTGAAATTTTCTTTCCCTTTTTTCTACAATTAAGATAAAAATCTAAGCAGCAAAAATCCTGTTTGACTTAAGGACACTTACATTAAGGAACAGAAAAGACTGCTAAGCTCTCCTGTGTCCACTGTCAGTCAGTGTCACTCATTGTGGAAGGGTCATCTGGGGGAGCATAAGACTTAACACTTAGCCAACATGCTTTCATGTTTTGAACTCTTTAAGGCATATATATATATATATATATATATATATATATATATATATATAGTACTAATTTCATTTTGGAAAACTCTTCTTCTGTGTGTCATAGTTCTCTGGGTTGAAAAGTTATTGTATCCGGTATTAATACGGTCACTTTATTCCACGGTGAAGTAGTGTGCTGTTCTGTGGATCACAAATGATTCCATCCTGTATCTTAAGGTTTCTCTTGGGGATTCTTCAGTTATATATTGTCAATTTTATAAAAATGTATGCTGCTCTTGTTCATTTTAATTGATGGTGATTTTGATAAATACACTCTTCTATAGAGTAAAAGGTCTACCTTAAGTGCCAGCACTATTTAATCTTTTAGTAAATATTAAAGCTGGCCTGGCAGCTGAGCTTGAGGTTTCCATTAGTTAAGTTATACAAATCCATCTGTATTCATCAGTCATTTGAACGCTGTAGGTCTGACAGGATCAAATAGAGTTATGGTGAACAACTGGACTCTTGCATTCATTAAAATTTGAAAGGGTAGCACTGATTTATCCTGTTCAATCAGGGAAAGAGTATGGCTTTATATTAAGCATGTTGGTCTCTCGGTGAGCTGAAGCAGTTTTTAAAGACTTGGCTTTGAATTTTTCCACCTTAATGGTTTTGACTGTCCAAGTCAGAGAAGCAATTGCAACAAATCTTCTCCCAGGCACACGGAAACATGAATTCAGAAACAAGGAAAAAAGTAGCTGTGTAAATATGAGGCCTCAAGTATTTAGCGCAAGATGATCTTGGTTCATTACACCATGGGTCAACTGGCTGGCTTCCTTTGCCTTCTCTTCACCAGGCTTCCAAGATAGCATTTCAAACTCCCAGTTGCTAAGTCAGCTTGGATTCTGGATCCAAAGTGCTCAAAGCATCTAGATATTACTCTTTCCTCAGTAAACTGTAGTCTTACAAGACTTTGGGAAAAGAAGAGAGAGTGCTCATCTGATACACAAATTGCAGTATTGTTGTGTCCTTCCTCAAAAGCTCCCAGCTTTCTTTTTATTTAATTTTTAAAAATCATCTATCTATCTATCTATCTATCTATCTGTCTGTCTGTCTGTCTGTCTGTCTGTCTGTCTGTCTGTCTGTCTGTCTGTCTGTCTGCCTGCCTGCCTGCCTGCCTGCCTGCCTGCCTGCCTGCCTGCCTGCCTGTCTGTCTGTCTGTCTGTCTGTCTGTCTGTCTGTCTATCTATCTATCTATCTATCTATCTATCTATCTATCTATCTATCATCTATCTATTTATCTATCTATCTATCTATCTGTCTGTCTGTCTGTCTGTCTGTCTGTCTATCTATCTATCTATCTATCTGTCTGTCTATCTATCTATCTATCTATCATCTATCTATTTATCTATCTATCTGTCATCTACCTATCTATCTGGTACAGGTATTGCTATGTAGCTTGGGCTTATAGCGATTCTCCTATCTCTGCCTCTCCAGCACTAGCATTACAGGCATGCACCACCACATCCAGTTTAGGTGGCTGACACAGCGCACTTAGACTATTGAGCTATCTCCTCAGCCCCCAGCTTTCCTTTACATTATTGCGTATCATATCTGGGGAGTGATTTATATCTTGATCCTGAGTAAAAGAATTATGATTTTTTTCCCAACTTTGTGTTTAACATCAATCTTCTGCTTGCCAGAACACTTTTTCTTAGTATGCAAGTTACATAACATCTTATCAGCCCCACTTGGAACATCATGTTCTCTGTCTCCACAGCTCTCTCAGGGTCGGGATACACTGATTGCTGCTCTGATCTCCCTGGCTATTATAGCAATTATGCTTAACTTACCTTTGATGGTGAGAGGCTGCTGCCTGGCCTCCGGAAACCCAGAATTTTGCAAAATAAAAAAAAAGGATGCCTGCCCCTTTTGCTCACACCAGCCTGCTCAGGCATCAACCACTGAGCTTCATACACATGCCTGGACCCTCTCACCCCTTCCACACTGTCATAAATGTATTCATTACAAACATTGGATTTATAGGCATTGTAGACATCCATTATAGACAACGCGATACTTTGTAGATGTTCCTGAGGGTACACGCTAGTTGGTGAAGTCAAGAATTCTCAGGTTTTTGTGAAAGAATCCATTCAAACATTACTTTCTCTCAGAAATTTCTGACTATATCAGAGCATTTCTCAAATTCCTGCCTCATTTACTGTAGGCTATCATTTTCTACAAACTTCAAAGAGATTATCCCAGCATGGTATTATAATTTGTTCCACGTTTACCTTCCAGGTCATTGAGCCATGAATTAAATCTGACTGTTCTTAAGTTATTAAATTTTTCCCTGTCAGTGTGACATTCTTTCTTTTCTGGCCAACTCTATCTACCCTACCTCTTGGAAGGGCCCAAGAGTAATATTCTATACTATTTTGAGGATTTTTTTTAACTTTCATTAGAGAAGGACCCACATCTTTCTGCCTAAGTTGTTCTGACACTGATTTCATTTGGGGCATATGGACAATAAGTGTAGATAGGCAGAAATTGACAACCTGTCAATGATCTACTTTGGGTGAAATATCCTCAGTGTTTCTAAACAATATACACTCTTCTCCATAAGTTCTCCACCTGCATCAGAAAGGTTCAGTGAAAGGCGCAGCTGTGAGTTTCCCAGGGTTCTCTACCCAGCATACTATCCCTCAGGTTCCAAAGTTTTAAACTTGCCATACAAAGATGCTGCTTTTAAAACCAGAAAGAATATAAAGAACTAATATATATTAGGGCCCTCAAATTTAAAGACCCAATCCTGAAATGGGCATCTGAGATGAATACACACTTCTCAGAGGACGAAATTAAAAAAGCAAATAAATATATGAAAAAAATGCTCCACATTGCTAGTTATCCATGAAATGCAAATTAAAAAGAGTGAGATACCATCTCACTCCAGAAAGAATGGCTATCATAAGGAAATCAACCAACAACAGATGTTGGAGAGGATGTGGGGAAAAGGGAACACTTCTCCACTGCTGGTGGGAATGTAGACTGGTGCAACCATTGTGGAGGTCAGTGTGGAGATTCCTCAAAAGAGTGGGACTGGAAATCACATTCAAGCTGGCTATCCCTCTACTGGGAATTTTCTCAGAGGCACTGAAAACATTATATCATAGTGATGTATGTGTACCTATGTTTATAGCAGCACAATTTGTGGTAGCATAATCTTGGAAACAACCAAGATGCCCATCGCATGAGGAATGGTAGAAAAAGATGTGGCATTTCTATATAATGGAATATTACTCAGCTATAAAGAATGATATACTTGAAACATTTATATTGAAGTCGATGCCACTTGAACATATACTCATAAGTGAAATAAAGCAGACCCATATATGCAAATATCATAGTCTTCCTAGTATAAGAAGTCAAAAGAAGAAATACAAATAGAAATGTACAACAACAACTAAGAATAATTTTGTCAGATAGGGCAAACTGAATGGCATATGCTGCAGGATACTAATCAGTTTTTCTTCTGGATGGTTAACAACCTAAGTTTACAAATCAAAAATTGGAGAAATAGAAGGGTGGCAAGGTGAGCCAACATTTTGGCCCTAGCCTTTCAAGGTCAGTGAAGACTCAGGACATAGGTGAACCTGTACTGTAACATCATGGAACTCAGTTGTGCCCCAAATTTTCGGATGAAGTAGATTATGGAGCCACAGATGAAGGTGATTGATGATATATAGTGTGCCCGGGGAGAGTTACATGGAGAGAAAACTGTCTCTCATGCTCTCACAAAGAGCAAATTGGTCAAGCAATGACCATGAGTCATCCACATGGCTGACACAGACAAAGGATCTACAGAGTGAGGTACAGGATTACAAGATAAACCTTGAGGGGACTTAACTGACCTCAGATACAAAAGCTACATTTTTTGTTATATAAAACTTGCTTTATCTTGGACTTAACCATCCAGCAGAAAAGTATAAAAATGAGGGATATAAAGTGGGGTCATAATAATACGTTGAGCTGTAAGTGGCTCTAGTCAACAACTTCTTCAGATAACTCACTATTATTGTGGAATGCTGCACTGTGTTGGATTGTGTCACTGAGTTCAGGTATCTATAATGGTTTAATGACAATAGAGTGTCCATCGTTGACAGGTCTAGACAAAACAAGGAGGATACAAAAGAAGAACTATGATGTGTTTGTATAAACAATACAGTTAGGATAAATATGCAGTACTTCTACATAATTCTATGAGAAGCAAGATTAGCACTAAAAGAAGTTGGACAAGATATTATGCCGGCTTCTAGTACTATAAAGACTAGGAAGATAACAAGGTAGAAAGTATTAATTATTGAAACTGTGCTGTAATTCAGCTTCCAAAAAATAAGTTAAGTATACAGCTACATTCTCTTAATTCATTGATTAGAGATATCTGCTCGAATAGTGTCTGTAAGTAGAATATCATGTATGCACCTTGTACAAAAACAAACCATTACGAAAACAATTTGCAATATATTAATCATTCAATCCATCCTGTTAATTTGATTTGAAACTGTCTCATTGCTATTTGTTCTTCAATAAAAAAATAAAATAAAATGAAACCAGAAAGAAAAAGTGCTATATTATTTGTAGTTTTCCTTCTTACTCCCAGGACTGATCTTCAGCATAGTTTAACCTGTGAATTCAAATATAATGGTCTCCTTGGGCATCTCCATCTATATAGAAACTGGAGTTTTCTCAATACTCATAATCTGAGAGTGGCCAATCCAAGCCTATTTATTTATTGTTTTAAATTCTAAAGAAGATAAAAACTTTAAATTATGGGGCCAGGGAGATGGCTCAGTGGAATAAGTGCTTGCCTGGAAGTGCAGGGGCCTGAGCTCAATCACCGGTTCAGCTAAAAAAAATAAAAATAAACCCTTTAAATTAACTTCTAGGAATAGTGGTGCATTCCAGATGATGAGGCAAGAGAACCTCTGAAACTTTGAGGCCAGCCTGGGGTATATAGTGCGTTCAAGGCCAGCCTGAACTAGATAGTAAGACACTGACTCAAAACTCTAAATTATACTTGTTCCTATGTCCTTTTATATTCAAGGGCACGATACTATATTCTCTACCACTTCACAATCCTTGGGTACCTCATCCCACTGTAAGTCAGAACATTAGGAATGTTAATAGTGCTGCGCATTAGGGATTATTCCTTCTGCTTCACTGCAGAAGTGTGATCCTCACTCACTATCGAACTTAAAGGAATTTTGAGATTTTGATTTAGATCAAAATCCCACCCTGGGGTCCAGCTTTCAGTACCACTGCAACCATTGTCCCAGCTAATTTCATTTGTATGTTTCTGAAAATACAGATGGAGAGAAAGAAGGTTTAAAAGACACAGAGAAGTACAAGGGAAAAGGAAATTGTTTTTCTCTTGAAAACATAACCATGGCCGAGTTTCCTCCTTGTCATATTGAGCCATCAGTAGGGCGAAGAGAAAACTTTGCCACACTGATGAGTAATTAGTATGAGAGCAAATCCCACTGCATTTTGCTTTTCTTTTTTTTTCTAATTGAGTGCATTTTGGTAAATATAAATCTTCAATTACTGGGAATGCTCATATAAAATCTAGGAAATGTTACACATTTGAAATTTAGCCTTTGACAAGAATGAAATATGAGTCTAGCGTGGCTCTGTTGCACCTCTTCAAAACAAACACTGCTAAGGACCACACTGATAATTTTCTCATGACCCCAGGTCTGTCTTCATATTACTTTTATTTTTATGTTTATTTTGAGATAGGGTCTTCCTGTAGTTCAGAGAGGCTTGAGCTCAGTATGTAGCCCAAGTTGACTCAGATTTCATGGTGATTTTCCTGCCTCAGCCTCAGAAGTGCTGGGGTTACTTTTAACGTTCTTGAGCTCTTAAAAATCAATTTATTGATGATAAATAACAAAGTACTGATAGGTATTCTCTAAAAAGTTATAACAAAAATCAAATCAAATCATAGCAGAATAGTAAGAGCTACAATGAATGAAAAGTACGAGTAAACTCATAACAATAGGAAAAGCTCTATATAAATGAAGCTTTTTTTTCAATTGACACAATGAGTAGGTTTTGATATTGTAAAAGTAGTTTTCTTTTCTCTTCCATCAGAAGTTAACATTTTTAACCCTGTTCACAAACTATTGAAGATGAGCTCTGTTTTCTTTTCTTTCTTTTTTTGAGGTTATGAGCAGAATAGATTTATTGAGGGAAAGAAAGCTCCTGTCCAAGAGAGGGACAGGAGGGGGGGTGAGTGTTTTGTTCCTCCCTGAAGATGAGTTTTCTTACATCAATGAACCTCAGCAGCTGCTTTCCTAGGAGTTAACTTGACCTGAGTCTTTATGGGTTTGGTTGAGCACAGTGCCAGCTTGTTCATGCCACCACCATAAAACTAGTAGCACAGTGTGCTCTCACTCCTTATGAGAGATATCAGGAACAAACTGGCAGAAGAATAACCCTAAATAACAGGAAAGTGGGTTTGCCTCTTCCTCTGTCCTGAGAGTACCTGCACATGCAGGAAGGTAGATACCTTCTAGGCCTTTCCTGAAGTTACCAGAGCTACACACATGCAGGCAAACAAGTGAACTTCAGATTTAGAACTGTACTGACCAGAGAAGACTCCAGAAGGAATTTCCCAATCCTGTAATGAATTCCTGACTGTATTTCTTGAATTGATAATGGCATCAGAGGTGCCATGAAAACACCATTTCAATGAACTAAGAACATCAGTAAGATTAAAGGTGACATGGGAAGTACAGATTTAAGTGTTTCCCTGGAGTCTCTTTATGCTTCCAAAAGTCCAGTAAATTTCTAAATAGGAATCAGTCTAAACTACATTGGGAGAGTAAAACTTATAATTCAGAAAAAGTCATCCCTTGATTCTAAGAGTAGACAATGACACAATGTGGAGGGCCATGTCCTCACGCTATCATATGTTCTTATTGTGTTTTATTTTTTCTTTCTGGGATATTTCACTTAGGACATATTTCTGTGAATAAAACCCAAAACTTGTCAAGATTCTGTCATACTTATCTGTCTAGTATTTTCCCAAATAATATTAGATGGAAAGAAATAAGCTTCAAATGTTCAAAATGTTAGAAGGACATAAGATGTACTTTTACTAGCCAATGTTTTGAATCCTACAATATTCATTTCCTAAATTCATATATTGCTGCAATACAATACAAAATGCTGCCTCATTTGTAAGCCAAAAGACATTTATTCATGAGCCAAAAACATGAATGAATCCATTCAGATGATAAAGATACTAAACTCAAAACGCAGTCTGGCTGACCTTATAGTTGATCTACGTTGGAACACAGACATTAGCTGTGAGAATGGAAACTGGCAGTTGGATTTTAGTAGTGTTATAGACGTGTGTTAGTATCCAGTGTCTATTTCTAGTCCCCCTTGTCACTTTTGTAGGAATCACATATGTCCTGTCTTCCCTGAGAACATGACATTTTCCACCTAAAAAGCCTATTTTTGCCCGCCTGTTTCTGATTCAGTGACTGTTGAAAGTGTCACCTGTTATCTCTGTGACAGTTAAAGCAATGAATCCAGGCAGGCTCCCATAGATATTCTTCCCATTCTTTGGTCAGTTCTTCAATGTCCCTCTAAGAGACAATATATATTTTCATGTTCCTTTGGACATAAGCTTTTGGTGAGCAGTTAAATACCCAATGCTGGGCTCAACCTTGTGATGTCCTGTGTCAGAGTCCCAGAGTAATGAAATTTCAGGCGAAAGCCACAAGAGGGGCTACAAAATAGTTTTTACCAAAATAATGTTCCAGATAGGAATTACTAGCTTTAATTTATTTTATTTTTTTCCTTTTTAAGTTCGTTTTCTTTTGAGAAAGGCTATCAATAATTTTCTAGTCTATCGTTAAACTTCCAGCAATCTTCCCACCTCAGCAGCCTTTGGGTGCTAGAATTACAGCTATTACCAAAGTGCCCGGGCCTTCCTTCTGTATGCATTATTGAAAAGTCAATGTAAATGTCATGGTGACCTTGAAAAAAAGAGTGTAATTTAAATATGTCACACACTTTTCTAATTTCTTTTCTATTGGTCAAATCAGGCATAGTGTTATACCTGATTCAGTGGTTAAGAATTTATGCTGTACCAGAAGAATCTATGGTGTACCCAAATGTGAATTATTGATGAGATAAATATAAATTTCCTAAGGAACCAAGAGGTTTTCAATAATTTTCCACATTCTGCCTATCCTGATATACAGAAATCACAGTTTTTAAAAGGCTGATTATAATTGTTCTTCACTGATTTGGAAAGATTAAGCATTCAGTTTTAATCTTGTCACAGATGGAAGAGGGAGTGGCAAGACCGGTGCCTCAGGGTGGACAGGCTACCACTCTGCAGACAGCGCGTCTGTGCTGGGCGTCATAACTGGAGGCTGCTTATGGAAAGCAGTTACCTGGAAAGACATTATGAGAACATTTATGCCACAGTTGAAACTCAGTAAAAGTGTGCGGCACATAAAAATGCTGCCCTCTCAAAATCAAAAAAGGATATAGTTTCTTTTGTGAAGAAAAGACGGGTTCTTTGTCTTTGAAGTAAACTACTTCAACTTAAATTTTAAAATGAAGACACTCCAAGGGCCATATTTATATTATTTAATTAAGCTGTTTCAAAATTATTCCACTGTCAAAACATTCCACATGTATTTGGTTACTAATGTCACCCTATAAGTTTTAGGAACACTAAGAAAATGTTATCAGAATATAATGTTACCAATGCTTTGCTATTAGTGAAAGTGTACTTTGGAGTGTGTATTTAAATCAATCAAAACAGAAGAAGTTGAATTTCATAGCAATCTCTCTTTTTATGCCTCATCCTTGTTTGGCTGAAAAATGGAACAAAGTAAAGCCTTTCTGGTGTAGAGATATTAACTTGACAAGAAAGAAGACAGCTTGTTTATTTTGCAAAAGTGTAAGTGAGAATGAATATACGAATTGAGGAGTCCAGTTACTCTTTACGATTTGTTTGCCAGTATGCCAATTGCCTGCACTGACTTCCTGATGAGAGGATCAGTGAGGAGCCCTGACTGTGGGCCTGCACGCCTTTTGAAACTTGGGGTGCTGGGAGATGGCTCAGTGGAATAAGCACTTCTCTGGCAAACGCAAGGCCCTGAGTTCAATCCCTGGTTCTGCCAAAAAAAAAAAAAAAAAAAAAAAGAAAAAAAGAAAGAAACTTGGATTTGCTCCTTAACCTATGAGCCTTCTGTATTCTCTTGTTTTAGGCTTAAATAGGCTTCCTAAAAACCTCAGAAACATTTGCAGTAAAACAATGAGAAATACTTGGTGCCTACAACTCATGAATCCCTCTGTTTTCTTTTACACTGAACTTATCAAAGCTAAGCTAGTGAGCTGTAAGCTTTCTTATTATAAATAAACTAATTAGAGTAAATGAGCAAGCCAGAATTTTAATTTTTCTTAAAAGATTAAATGCCGATTACAAAATTAATTAAGTGCATCTTAATTTTGATGACACTTGTATATTTATATGACTACAAAATATCCAGTTAAACACGTTGTGCATATTAGCATAGTAGAATTTTTAATAATATTGGTAACATTGGCTTATTGTCTTTTTTAATGTTCTGGCCTTTTTTTTCTATTTGTCTTAGAAAATAGTAACTCTTTGTTTACTCACCCAGTACTCTGATTAGATGGAAAATATAAGAAAGTATTGTCATAAAGCTTTCATGGTCAACATGAGCTAAGAAATTTGTTTATTTCATTAATCACTTTGTAGCAAGTTCAGTATAATTAATTTCAGGTTATGAAATCATTCAAACTTGAGCTATCCATCACCAGACTACTCTTATTTTTCTGCCTAGGTATGCTACATCTATTGATTTTTTTTTTTTTTTGAGTTCCTGTGGGCTTTTGTTGAGAAAAATTATCAAAAATCAAGATTTTCTACCCATCTTTTCTGAACCTGGTAAAACTCAACAGACTCTGGTCCATATATGTGTACACATAACACCCTCCCACCAAAACAGAGCTCCACTGTAACGCTTACCAAATGACAGAAAACCAATTTTCTTTTTCTTTAAATAGTTTCAAAACATTGAGTTCCCACTGTTCACTTCTCTGTGGAACTGGTCCCTTGTGGCTAGGGACACTGGACTTTTCTCCCATTTTTAATGCAGAAAAATTACATTTTAAAAAGTTTGTTTCATTTCAAAAAAGGGAAGTGATTTTTGCATTGTCTGGGCACCCCTCCCCAACAACCGCTGGTTAGAACATAATAGTCTACATCTCAACAACAACTGAGCCCTACGCCTCTATCCTTACCCCACATTCTCTGCTGCAGAACTAAAACATCTGTTGATTTTTGAAATCTATATTTTGTATGTTGGTCCTAAGTAAGTGAAGGAAAACATTCATAAGGCAAAAACTACGTGGAGGTTTTGTAACAAGCAGTGATATGGGGCTGGGAAGGTAGCTTGGCAGTCTAAATGCCTTCCTGGAAAGTTCAAGTACACCTGGGTCGATCCCCAGTACCACGTCCCCTGGTGTCCCAGAACAGCCCCCAAACTGGGCATAGTGGCATATGCCTGTAATCCCAGTGCTGTGGAGGTTGGGCCAGGAGGATCATTAGGAGTCTGAGTTATGTAGTAAGAGCCTGTACCAAATAAATAAATAAATGTAAAAGCATTGATGTGATTTGATAAGCTAAGAATTATTTCACTCAGATGAGTTCTGAGTAGTAGAGGAGATGATAAACTAAAAATTACATAAGCCCCTCTTAGACTGAATTAGAGGAAGAATTTTCAAGTGTTTTCTGAAAAAGAAGAGAAACATATGAGGGGGAGGGAAGGAAGGGGGGAAAGAGGGACACACACACACACACACACACACAGAGAGAGAGAGAGAGAGAGAGAGAGAGAGAGAGAGAGACAGAGAGACAGAGAGACAGAGAGAGAGAGAGACAGAGAGAGAGTTAAGAGTAATTTATAAGAGATAGAGAGCCAAGAACAGATATCTACTGAATTTATGACTGGACTCTCTGCTGTCATTCTTTGACATTTTTTTTTAAAGATAACCTGCTCTCTAAGCCATGTTCCTTGGTGTGAGATTGTTCCAGTTCAATCTGTGTGCACTTTCAAGCCTTTGTTTTTTGGAAATAACTGGCATAAAATTGACTTATTTCTTTCAAAGGTAAAGATTTAGGAAGATTGTAACTACATGGCATTCGCTGTGACTCCATTGTTTGTTATAGACTAGGTAGTCAATATTTAGAGCCTTTCAGTATTAAAGTAGATTATAATAAAATATTTCATTGATGAATGTATCTCGTTTAATTACAGATTTTTACTGTGTCAGGGTCAACTGATTAATAAAACAGAAAGTATACAAGATATAGTTCACTGAACATTATGATAGTTGACCAAAGATTATTTACAAAAGAAATATGTCACAATAAAATCTAGAAATAAGTATTATTCAGAAAAAAATTAGGTTAATAGAATCTAAGGTGGTCAATTATTTTGAGAATATATACCATATTTAAAAAAGAAATATTGTACATGAATAGATCATTCTAATTTCTATTGCTTTTTTGCTTATTTCCCTGTCTAACATTTAGTGTACCAGAACAGGGATTGATGACGACTACCCTCAGCACCATTTGTACACATTTGCATGGATGTTTACACTTGTATATTTCATACAGTCTGGACAAAATGCTCTCCTTGGTCGGGGCCCAGCTCTTTTATGTGAGCTTCTGAGGACGGGCACGACTTTGCCTGGGTGCAGAGAGCGGACATGCACACCAGCCATTGCTTCAGTTTGTGCCTTATCTATTCCAATAGCTAGAAGTCATGAATGTTACTAAAATAATTTGACATTTTAAATTAAAAAACTCAATTGCTATTCATTTTCCTCTGATGACAAGTATTTATAGTTTGTCCTTCTAGGTAGTTATGTAACATATTTAAAATATTAAGCTATGAAATGAAATAGGAATTGAACCGTGTTTTTCAAAATCCAATGTGATTAACTCTATTTTAATAGATTGCTACTTGAAGTGTCATGATTTGTTAAAAGTTGAAATATTATACTTTCTTACAATGTAATTATCATGCTTAAAGTATACCATATTCTCCTATAAGCATAGGTTTATTTCTATGTGTACCATATACTACCTGATCAAAATTTATCCATAGAATATATTATTAATTTAATATTGCATGTAGTAGAAATAATAAAATAAATAATATACAGTGAGAAGAAACAAGAGAGAAAATCCATCTTGGATCCTTACTTGCTGAATTCTTGTTAGCTTTAATATTTTATTTTGATATTATGGTTGATTTGTATGGTTTTCAATATAGGTGGTATAATTTGGTAAATACAAATATAAGGGCCTGTGGACTAAAATGCCTGCTTAGGCAGACTGCAAGAACTGGGGTTCAATCCCCAGCACCACAAGCCATGCCTGACCTCGCCCAGTGCTCTGAAACAGCGACTGAAACTGGGCTAGGTGGCATGTGCCTGTAATCCCGGTGCTTGGGAGGCTTAAAACAGGAGAATCACTTTAAATGCAAGCTGTGTAGTGAGACCCTGTAGACCCTGTACTCAATACATTAAAATAAATAAATAAATAAATAAATGTCAATATATTCTTTGCCATTATTATTATCACATGCATTTTAATTACAGTATTCACTGCATAGAACTTATTTTATAACTTTGAATAGTGGCAAGTGTGCTTTATTTTTAATGACTTGTTTCTGAGTTTGTGTTACTAAGAGTGACACTCACCGTAGACTTTTATAGATATAATTTATCAAATTAAGGACAGACTTCTCAGCACAGCTTGGAAATGCAGATGGACGGTGCTCAGTGTCTTTGGAGCTGTCCTGCCCTCTGTGCTTGTCCCTTGGCTGCAGCTGCATTGCTCCTGCTTGCACTGTGCTCCTGTGTCCCCCACCCATTCTGTCTGTGTGGGTCAAAGTCCCACTCTACTCCAGCTTGAGTTTAGTCAGACTAAGTAGGTTGGCAAATATCCCATTTTCCAGGAAGGGCACATAACAGATTCAGAGGTGCACGAATTTAACGAACTCTTTTATTTTGGCTGAGTAAAATTCAACACCCAGTGTTTTGTTAAATTTGCTTGTACTAGTTTTGATGTTAGCAGCTTTCCTTTATCTGCATGATTTGCAGCCAAACGACTACATTGCCTGCAAAAAGTGTTTTACCCTCTTCTTGCATTTTTCATTCTTACCTCATTACATTTCCTAACACTGTATGACCTTAAGGATTGCTATTAAGTGATGACAACCTGTATCAATTTCTATTTTTAATTCTCCTTTCATCCTGAAGTATCATAAACATATATAAAAAATCAAAATAGACATGTTTGTTAAATACACACAATGCCTGGCATTGTTTTCTCTGCTTATTCAGACACAGATATTCCTACAAACTGATGAATGGCAATACTTGCTCATATAACTTTTAAAATAATTTACATCTTTAAAGAAAAATTAAATTTTGAGAAGCTTCTAAACTTCTCCAGTATTTGGAAAACTCATACGTGTAGTTTCCTTATTGAAAATTTAAGGAAGCTGGTTTATTTCGTGGTATGTCTACTTCACCCCAACTTTACACAATATTCATTATTTTTGCAGAAGGGGGAAAGAAAAGCTGAAAAATGAATTTTTAAATTAATTGTATTGAGAAAGAAATAGCAATGAGACAGTTTCAAAACAGGTTGGTAGGACAATTACAATAATTAATACATTGCATATTGCTGTCTTCATAGTAGTTATTCATAGTACAAGACGCAGACATGATATCTTGTCTAAACATTATTAGTAGAAATCTTTCCTCTTATTGAACTAAGAGAAAATAGCTATATATCCTAACTATTTTGTATTTACAGATACATACCATTTTGCTGTAAATTTATGTCTTTGAAATTGTTTGGCATAGTTTTTGTTTCTTTCCTTTGCAATTGTTTGAGGTGGTTTATATTTTATATTTAGAGGTTGGATTCTCATTTGCGCAGGGGTAGAGGATGGGTGAGGCTTCCTGTTTAGTTTCTTTACAAAATCAGATTATGAAGGAACCCTAGGAAGCGCCATTGATTTGGCAAATGGGGAGACTGATTCTAAGGCAACAGAAGGAAACTCAAATACATTCCTCAATGCAAATAACAGACTATAAATGCAATTTTGTCTGGTGATAAGACTATGCAATAATGCCTTATTGTCTTGTCATTTCATTAATCTCTCCCTCATATTATGAAGACAGACCTGGCACTTTAGTATATTTTTGAGATATATCAGACATTTATTAGATTTTGTTTCTCTTTGCAAATATCATGGCAATCCACAACTAGAAATGCACTATTAATGGCATTTGGTTTCTAATTTTCTAGAGCTAGTATAAGAAATGACTACAAATTCAGTTACTTAAATTAATGAGAGTTTATCCTGCCTAGGCCTGGAGGCCAGAAATCAAATTCAGCCAGGCCACATCCTCTCTGAGGATGCTAGGAGAGGTGCTTGCATGTTACTTGTGGCTTGCAGTGGCTCCCAGCTACCTCAGCGTGAGTAGCACAGCCCGTTATGCACGGCTCCTCCCCACCAGCCTTCTTCCTGGTCACCCTGTGTTGTTTTCTGTCTCTGCTGAGGACACTACCACTGGATGTAGGGCTGACTCTGATTTAATATGATGTCTACAAGGCTGCTAGCTCACATATGCTTAACAGACCCTCCCTAATTCCAAAAATAGTTACTTCTGATCTTGTGAATGGATATGCATTTGGACAGGTACTCTGCAGCCCACCAAAATTGATGCAATAAAAGTAATTGACTATTTATTCAAAGTGTTACAATTCTTTTTCTATCTTAAAGATTAAGATTTCTGACAGAAGAAAAGAAATTAAAAGTGTTACTGCTGTTACAGAAGTTACATTGTGTAATTCCTCTCAATTATAAAACATAAATATGCGTCACTCAGCCTACAGCTTCTTACATGGTTTTGAAGAATATTAGATGTCTTTTCTTTACAAATAAGTCTTTATTTATCATCTCAGGTAGGAGACACTTCTCCTTCAAGCCTGTAATTTGCCTCACATCTGGTAGCTAGTGATCGCTAGGAGTGGAGTTCCCATAAGGGTTGCTTTGTGGCCCATAATTGCTTACCTTGTCTGGTTTTCCCATTTTGAAACGAGCACTATAAAAATGCTCCCATAAGAGCATGTTAATGATTATATGGATAAAATGTATCATGGTTTATGAAATTCATTACTGAAATGTAGTGCCCTGTCATTTCCTTCATCAGCAAATGAAATACAAATTTAGAAATTAATTTATTTTTATATCATTCAATTTTTTTATTTATTTAATTTTTGGGGGGGTATCAAGAATCAAATTCAGGACTTTATGTGTGCCAGGCAGATGCATATGCTGCTGAGCTATCTTAAGAGAGTAATATTTCCTTTAACTTATTTTTTTCTATTAGTAGGTATTACAGTTCCTCTTCTCTCATTGCTGGGACAAATACCCAACACCCAACATGAAGAAAGGAAAGGTTTATTCAGCTCACAGATAATGGAGGATTCAGCCCATACGCAGCTGGCTCCAAGGCAGAGGGGCACAGGACAGCAAGCATCCTTTCCTGGTGCAGCAAAGAGCAGAGTAACTGTGGGAGAAGCAGCAACAAAGTGGCAACAGAGAGTCTGTCTGTCTGTCTCTCTTATGTTGCATTCAGGCTTTCCACCCCAGGCTGGGTGTAACACTCACACCCATAATCCCAGTGAATCATTAGTTAATCTCAAACTCTAGAAGTCCCCACCCCAGGACTGCATGAGGCTTTGGGGGGACAGCTAGACACAAACCATAACTGTAGGTTGCCAGGTTTTTCCATATCTTTAAGTATTTTAGCAAAGTAGTGATGTCATTTTATTTCAAAGTAAACCATTTAGAATTTTTAATATGCTAATATGCATAGTCTGATGAATTTAAACGGGGAATTTATACAAGATTAATTTACTATTGAACATTAGATTTTATTCTTGCTCCTTTTTTTCCACTTTAATAGTACCATCACTTTGATATTATTCCCATTTTTCACATGAAAGAATTGATGAGTTTTCTCTTGGGCAGTGCATAAGGATGAGACAAACACGGTGCACACCAGCCTGAATTTCTCAAATGGTGCTGGGAAAACTGATGATTGTTTGGCAAGGGCTGTGGCAGCCTGGAATCCACACACTGGGAAAAGGGGGGACATCAGGGCTCTACAGAAGAGGCATTTTAGCCACACCACTTGGGGAATGAAGCTCATCATTCATTAACTGGGTTAAGTCCTGGGGGCTATTAAGAGAGAGAGGCCTAAGAGCAACTGGGAAGTAGATGTGTGTGAAAAAGAAAAGAAATAGAAGCACCAGGCCATGTTAGATCAGTAATAATTATTTTTTAAAAAACTCTTTATATGTGCCCTAGCACTTATATTGTGTAATGAATCTCTCTCTCTCTGCCTCTCACTCATCTCATTCTCCATCTCTCTCTGTCTCTGCCTCTCTCCATGTCTCTCTCTGTCTCTGTCTATCTCTGCCTCTCTGTCTCTGTCTATATGTCTGTCTCTGTCTGTCTCTGTTTCTCCCTCTCTCTCTCTCTCTCTCTCTCTCTCTCTCTCTCTCTCTCTCACACACACACACACACACACACACACACTTGAATACTCCTTGACAGAAGTAGTTTTGTTTTCTTATTGAAGATAAAATGTCAGGAATCTTAAAATTATGAAGAAAAATGACACAAGAGCAGAGCCGGATGTAAGTGTAATATAGAACACAGTTTCCTCCCCCAAACAGAAGGGTGATTCAAAGCACAAGCTGCTCTTTTCATGCCTCTGATTCTTAGATTCGCATCCTACAGACAAATGACCCGGATGCTGGCAGCTTGCAGGCAGCAAGCTGACTGATGCATAGCTCCATGCAGCACAACAGATGATGGCACCCAATGTGTCCAGCTCAAAAGCAAGAGCCAGGATCTCAATTGGGGTGGAAAGGCCAAAGAACGATCCGTTCAAGGCCACCACGCAGATTGTGCTACTCTTGGGAAGGACAGATATCCTCTTCTCTTCTCTTCTCTTCTCTTCTCTTCTCTTCTCTTCTCTTCTCTTCTCTTCTCTTCTCTTCTCTTCTCTTCTCTTCTCTTCCCTTCCCTTCCCTTCCCTTCCCTTCCCTTCCCTTCCCTTCCCTTCCCTTCCCTTCCCTTCCCTTCTCTCTTTTCTTGTCTTCCCTTTTCTATTTTCTTTTGTAGCCCTCACAGCCACCCTCGGGACAGGTCTGACATGGCATGTGGTGCCAGGAATGGAGCCAGGGTCCGTATGTATTTACTTACACTTGCCTAAGCAGGCATTCTAGACCCAAGATTTACTTTGCCAGTTTGGGAGATAGCTCAGCAGCCTAAGCACCTGCCTGACTGTGCAAGGTCTTGAGTTTGATCCCCAGTGATAACAACAACAGAAACAGCTGCAGCAAAACAATGATAATAATAATAATAATAATTAGTATATTTAATTTTACCAGTATGTTTTAAGGACACAAATGACTTTTGAATTTAAATGAGTCTTTATCTTTGTCTGTGTCAATCTCTATAACTTTGCAATAAAACAAAAAACAAACTGAAATCCACATCGTGCTGTAAATAGGTTTATATACATGACATGGCAAAACTACATAGACTGAATGGAAAACATCTTCATGATCCAATATGAAATGAATGAATGAGAAAACTATATATTATGACAGAATTTCTGTAAATGAAATATTTCAAAAAGATTATTTACTAAAACTTTTAATGTGCATAATATTTTCTCATAAATATAATCATTGTGCCTGTAGGGAGGCAGAGGGAGCTCAGCAGTCCAAGTGCCTGACAAACACTGGAACCTGGATCAATCCCTAGGATCATATGCTGTGCCAGCCCTGGAGCCCTGGGCATGCTGTGCTGGGCACAGAAACCAGCAGTGGCTGTGTATGTCTATAATCCCATCCCTGGGGAGGCTGAGACAAAAAGATTTGTATAAGTCTGAGCTGCATAGCTAAACCATGTACCAAGTAAAAGTAGAAAACATTTTTTTTTTAGCAAAGAGAGAAGCAGAATGTTTCCTCCCCACAGTCAGGAACAAGAAAAGGATGTCTGCAGTCAGCATATTGCTTCAACATAATTCAGAGCACATTAATTAGTATTATCAGGAAAAAGAATAAATTAAAGGCATAAAAATAGGAATTGAATTAAATTATCATAAATTTCAAATAACAATATTGTCTACATTGCAGAGGTGGATAACTCCACCAAAAGAGTTCTATCATTCATCACCAAATTAGGTAGTATAGCAGGTAAAATGTCAATCAGCCAAGAGCTGAGTGCATTAATATGCCTGCTTAGTCAGACACAGGGGCCTGGAGTTCTATCCCCTGGTCTGCCTTGCCATCCCCGAGGCACACGAAGGCTACGGTTGAACATGGATGTGGTTGAACTTACCTATAATGCCACTGTAATCCCAGCACCTGGGAAGATAAGTATGAATCCAATATACAGAGTGAGGCCCTGTGTATCCTGTATACACTGTCCTAAGTACCAAAAAACAATTAGTATGGTTCCTGGAAAACAGGTATGGACTTACTGAGAAAAATTGGGTGAATCTACAACTTTCACAGTATCCACAACAAAAATTTAATTCTTGTGTATTACCCTAACCAAGGAAACTACATTAATTTGAAAGAGAGATTGGAGGGCCAATCAGAAAATGAAATGATATCCCCTGTTCCTTAATAGAGAGAACCAACATAGTTAAAATGGTTATACTTCCATTCTTTCATCCAGATTTAACAAAATTCCAATGCACATTTTGGTTACATCCCTCATATAACTGGAAAAAACAATCTTATAAATCATATGGAGTCAAATATTTTCCTGCTAATAATGATACATTTTTATCCTTCCTTCTGCTCATATAGTGCATTACATGTCTGACTTGTGCATTGGAACCATGCTTGTGTCATTTGAATGAATCTTACTTATATTCCATGCATTCTGTTTGCCACTATCTTATTGAGGTGTTTTGCATCTATGTTCACTAAGGAGAGTGACTTATAGCTCTGTTTTTTAATTGGATCCTTTTTACATTCAGGACAAGGTTAGTGCTTTCTTCCAAGAAATAATGTTTGGACTACTGCTTCTCTTTCATTTTAAGAGTCTGAGTAGTACTGACATTAGATCTTCTATAAAATTCTTATAGAACTGAAATCTCAATCAAACAGTACCTGGGGTTTTGAAGTGGGTTATATTTTTGTAAAAGTTATTCAATTTTTTTCAATAATACTGGATTTCATAGAAATTTTCTGTATTGACACTCAGTGCTGCTACTCAAAATTTAAATATAGCATTTAATCTCCTGGATTTACCTATTGTTTGAATTTTAGAAAAATATTTCTTTAATGAATATGTAAAATAAGAATAATAGCACATTATGAAAACTTATTTTCAAACTTAAACGACTATAACAATAAAAATTGTCCAAAGTAATCATGAAGGAGAGTTTACACGTAGTGATATAATAGTTCACACTGTGCCAAAATCATGTAATTAGAATTCTCAAGATAGAAGGGGGTAGGCAACAAATATTTAAATATTTAATATTTCAGAATTTAGTGAAAATTATAGTGCCATATTCCAAGAAAAAGGAAACTTTTGCCATTTGTTATGAGTAAAATCATACCAAGTTACATAAAAATGAAATTGTCTAAAACTAATTTCAAAGAAAACAAATCATTAAAGCACACACATAGAAAAAATAGAGCTAGCCAAACGGTGCAGCAGATTAAAGTGCTTTTCAAGCAGGCATAGCGGTCAAGGATTCCATCCCCAAGCCTACTATGCTGGTCCCATGCCCGGTAATCTCTGAGGGATCCATTGAGAATTGGCTCTGTGGCGCACATCTATAATCCCAGCACTTGGGAAGCTTTAAAAAAAGGAGAATCACTAGGATTCCTATCAAGCATTGAGACCGTGAATACTCTGTAGACCCTTCCCTAAAATATGGAAGAGAAAATAATTAGCTCTGGAAGAACAAATTTAAGTAGCATCTTATTCTAAATTAGAAAAAAAAAACAAGTATGTAAGAAACTTGACATTATGCGAAGGATTGACAAGATACAATCTGTCCTCATTGAACCTTATGCTTTGCAAAGAAACTTTTGAAAACTAAAAGTAAAATATTTCCTAGATACATATACTTGAAATACTCTAATATGTCTAGATTTATCATATAGAAAATAATTAAGACCATAGTCCAGAAAGCAAGAAAAGTTGCTGTATGGTACTGGATAAAGAATAAAGTGCTTGGGGTCAGGAAGGTGGCTCAGTGGAATGAGTACTTACCTGGCAAGCGCAAGGGCATGAGTTAAATCCCCGATTCTGCAAGAAGAAGAAGAAGAAGAAGAAGAAGAAGAAGAAGAAGAAGAAGAAGAAGAAGAAGAAGAAGAAGAAGAAGAAGAAGAAGAAGAAGAAGAAAATTTCCACAAACCACTGTCAATCTTATGTCACTTTCAAAGAAGAAGAAGAATTAACACTTTCCACAAACCACTATCAATCTTATGTCAGTTTTAAAGTTTCTAATTCTAGGAGAAAATACACATTGTCTTATAAGTAGTTTGTGAAAAAAAGAAACAGTAAAAATCATAAAAACAAAACTTAAAATTAAACAATGTTTAGAAAATTAATTACATATTTAATTAAAAATTAAATTAAATATATCTAAATAATATTCAAACATTAAAATTATATTGTGATTCCAACTAAGAGACCAGGAGGTAATGTATCATATGTAAGCATCTGTGATCAACTCAGAGTAACCATACAATTTTTATTTGATTAATATCTAAAAAATATCAACTAAGAAAAATTTTCATGATAAGAAAGAATTACTAGGAATAAAACATAAAAATATTGGACTGGTGAATCTAGGACTAGCACTTCTAACAGGTTAGGGATAGCATATCACACAAATTTCTTGTATGTGGCAAACGTGACCATGTCCATGAAGCTTACTAGTGGCCAGGTGTCACTTGTGGGACTGAGATGCTGCTGTTTTCTCGATATCAACCCTGTAGACCCAGAGAGAATGATGACCCATAGAGTGAGGAAAAGTCCAATGGTAGCGTATGCTGATGGAAATATTCTGCTGTTATATACAAAAGAATAATTGAAAGACTGCTGAGTATGCCTCTTTTTCTCCTCTGTTTGTTTTCCCTATTTGTTGGCTTCTTTCTGTTCTCAGTAATGGACTTGGTGTCATTTTGATCCCTCTCTAGAATATCTTTTGGCAGTCTGTTTATGGTTGACTTCTGGTAATGAAATTCTTAATTGATTTTTGTTATGGAAGTATTTCAGTTCTGCATTGAACTTAAGAGAATTTTGCAATGTATATCACTTTATTTTGACATTTATTTTGCAAGACTTGTAGGCTTTGCTCTATGCTCTTCTTGACTTTATGGTTTGTGAAGAGAAATTTGTCATTATTCTGATGGGTTTTCCTTTAAATGTGATGTGTTTCTTTTCTCTAGCAGCTTTCTGTATCCTGTTCCTGTGTGAATTTCTGGGATCTTCATGATTATATGTCTGGGTGTGGTATTAATTTGTTTGATTTTATGTGGAGTTCTCTATGCTTCAGTTACCTGAATGTCAGATGGTTTCCTCTTATTTTGGAAGTTTTCTGCTAGTAATTCTACACATATTCTTTTTTTGTCATTTTCATTGACTTCTTTCTCATTGATAAGCATTAGTCTTAAGTTGTTCATCTCTACATCATTTTCTGTATGTCAAATTTTTTTTCCTTCATCCTAGTTACTTTAGGAGATCTTTTCTTCTCTTTTCACTAACTGTAATGGAGTCTTCAACGTCGTAAAGTCTATTTTCACTTTCATTCAAATGATCTTGCCAGCTCAAGTTTGGATTACCGGTACATCACTTTGATTCTTCCTCGCATTCTGTGTCTTTCCTATATTGCTCATTCAAGTAGTCCATCATTTTATATACTCCTCTATTTTTTAATCAGTGTTTTCTTCAGAAGCACTTACTATTTCTTTCATTGCAGTATTTTCTTATTTTTTAGAGATTATTTCTCTTCTGATTTCCTGTATGAATTTTTGCAGTAGTTTCTTTACTTTAGTCTCAATAGTTTCAGAAATTTCAGGTGTATCATTTCCAATTTCTTCTAAGGTATTGTCTCCTTCATTTGTTCAAGGTGTACTGTGCGACTAAGAATGCATTTCACTCCTTCCTTTCGTGATTTTCTATAGCACTGTCTTGTGACCTTTGGTGTAGAGCTTTTGTAGTTATTATCTTAGTACCAAATCAGGATTTATGAAATTCTAACTCTTCCATGTTGGTGTAGCTTGGGCCTAGCTGCCATGCTCCACTTCTTCCTCTTCCAGCTCATCGAAGTGAACCCACTGTGCCAATTTGGCCACATGTTCTTCTAGATGCGCTTGGTGGTCTTGCCTCTAGCCACTGTACAGGGAATTGTGCCATAGGGTTCCATACTAGACCTGTCTAACTGAGGAAGTTCCACTCGCATGCTGGACCTGGGTGCTGGCTGGAGTGAGGATCTGGCAGGCCCCGAGCTGCCCCACTCACCCATTGGACCTGCATGCAGGCTAGAATCTCTTGGATTTCTGAATGAAATTCTCAATTAGACTATAATTCTTTAATAAACTATGTTTTGCATAGCTTGTCGAGTTGAGATTGCTTTTTATTAATGTCTTTCATAAATTCCTATATTATTTTAAATACTGCTTTCATTTTGTGATATCTTCATAATTCTATTGAGCAAGTATTTTTTTTATGAATTCCTGTGTTATAATCCTTTTGAAATGAAGTGTGTAGCTTATGCTCTACACCTCCACGAAACCCTGGGATTGGATTTGTGATACTTGGAAATCTATGGAGATATTGTCTTCCCATGTTTCTAATTTTTGTGTGTTCCAAAACGCACAGTGGTTGTGATTGAATGATTTTATTGCTATGACAAAAACATTTTGACGTCATCTGCTTATCAGTGATATAATTGTGACATAGGTAGCAGAAATTCTTTCCCATTCCCCAAGATCTGACCATTCCTAATAATTTGGAAGGGAAAGATAATGTCCAATTGGCTCACCACTAGGTTCTATGGGAGTGTCTCCTGATACTGTTATTACACAAAGAAATATGGATATTCCCATACAGAGAAAGTGCACTAAAGGTAACTACCATGTTACCCTGGCATCATAAAGGAAATCAGTTACTGCAGTAACATCCAACACAAGTTTGATGATAAAATGGAAATTGTAGCAATCATGTGCCATAATTATCCAAAGAGCAGAAATCTACAACTGAAGTGTAAATATTGAGACAAGTGAGCCAACTCTGGCAACCCAATTTAGTACAGCTAATATGTACTAAATGCAACAGCTATAGCCCTGCTGTAGCTGGGCTAAAATAGTTAACAGTAGTAATATAATCTTAATTAGCTGTACAGTCTAATACATCTTCATCATTATGCATTAAAATATACTGTATCTGGTAAAGGGAAAATGCATGAGAAATATAGGAAAGCTCAAAGTATCTAATACAAGAAAGACACAAAAAGTGCACAAATGAACCCATTAAGGGCTAGAAGGATGTTCATAGGATAAGTTGAAAGAGCAAAAAAAAAAAAAATGAAGATAACTTAAAGGTAACACAAAAAAGAGAAAGCACGTAGTGTATGGAAAATAAAAAGGAGGAAAGTTAATAAAAAGGATAGGAAAAATGAGAAAATATGAGAAAAACATAAGAAAACCTGCTAAGTTTAAAGGTAAAATTTTCATCTGAATTGAGCATGTCAGGGTGTAGCAATTCAGCTGTACTCTGAGGAGCCGTCTGGCTTTCTGTACCAGATTCTTGGAGACAGTGCATCTACCCTGCAAACACCAGCCAGAGAGAAGGGCTGTTGAGGGAGCTTACAAGAGTGGTTTTGTCATACAAGAACCCTTGCAGTCTTCCTCTCAACTAGAAGCACCTGAATTACTATCAAGAAGAACTCTTGGACCTTCCTCATGGTCTGAGGAAATAGCACAGCAATTTCGAGGGGCGCCATCTTATCACAGAGAGGCACAGATTTTAGCAGTAGTGCAGGTTTTGAACCCTGTGAGAGAAGAAGTATTAGTCAGTTTCCTCCGGCTCTTCTTCCTCCAATGCTCCAATCTCTGGGACAACAAGGTCGTGGAGTAGGGCACCAAGTTCTCACAGGAATCCTCAGGGAATATTCTCTCCACCACTGCCACTGACTCCAGGCAAGGGAGCAGATCTAGTGAGAGTTCCAGATGGAATGATGAGGAGAACATAAGCAATGCCCAGGATGAGGTAGGAGTTCAGTACATTTCCTGTACATTTTTAGATGACTGCATAGCTGGAGTGTTGATGAACCTGATGTGGAAGTATCAAAAGCAGCAGACAATCACTAAGGCAGAAATGCTACACACTTTGTGCCCTGATTAAGATAACAAACAAATGCAAGTATTCATGAAACTCTGTGAAACCATGTGTATGAACTTTGGCACTGATATGTGGGAAGTGAATACCACGAGCCACACTTGTGCCCTCTTGCCTGTCTTGGGCCTCACTTATACAGGGATAAACAGTGCTAATTACCAGTGCCTTTCCAAAGTTGATCTCTTGATAGTCATCCTGAGTAGCATCTTTGTGATCGGTAACTGTGCCAGTGAGAATGACATGAATGAATTCCTAACAAAAAGGGACGGGTTAGCTCAAGATGATCGCTTTGTTCTTAAGGAGACCTTGAAATTCATCACTGAAAAA